>MU666527.1:2605-27231 GCA_026770625.1 Nicotiana glauca
ATATTATGGGAAAAGGTTGTTTAAATTGGCTGGCTGGCCTTGTCTTCACGAGAGGCGCCATCACGACCGGGTTTGGGATTTGGGTCGTGACAACAAATCATTCTTTCATGGAATCACATAAGGATGCAAAATTATCAATTTAAGACCTACGGTCATGCTCGACCCCCAACGTATAGATACTCGTCACCATGCCTATACATCGGACTCCACACATAAAAAACAACAAATATACTCAACTCCTATTCCCTCAAGCTAGTATAGATCAAACACTTACCTCGAAGATTTACGGCCAACTCAATCCTTAAGCAATGCCTTTCCTTTCAAATTTGGCTCCAATTCAATCGTATCTATGCATAATTGATTTAATATCATCAATAATACTTAACAAACTAATCCAAATGGCTAAATATATTTTCTAAAACATTCTGGCCAAAAATATAAAAATTGACAGCGGGGCCCGCATGGTCAAAACACGTGGTTCGAACGAAATTCCGATAACCCATTCACTCACGAGCCCGAAATATATAATTTGTTTCCAAGTTCGACCCCAAAACGAGGTCTAAATCATCAATTCTTTGAAAACCCTAACTATACCCAATTTTTCTAATTTTCTACCTATTTTCACATGTTCAAGCCTAAGAATTCGAATAATATTAATGGAAGTTGAAGAAAACAAGTTGAACAACACTTACCCAAGAAAGTTTGATCAAAGAATCACTCCAAAAATAGCCCAAAAGTTGTGGAGAGGAGAGAGTTTGAGAAATGGGATGAAAATCCCATTTCTGTTATGTTTTGGGTCTTAAATCACTGGGCAAAAATTTTGCCCTTCGCATTCGCGTGAACAGTGTCGCGTTCGTGAAGGGTTGGAAGGGTCTGGGCATCGCGTTCGCGTGGAGCTAGTCGCGAACGCGTAGAAGAAAAAATTGGGGGCTTCAAAGTTGGCCTACGCAAATGCGTGAGCCTTCCACGAACGCGTAGAATGGGCAGGCCTGGCTCCGCGAACGCGGGAGCCTTCACGCGAACGCGTAGAGGAAATGGCTGGGGTCCGGGGTTTGTTGTACGCGAACGCGAAGGGTGGATCGCGAATGCGAAGAAGGGGGGAGGAGAGCATCGTGAACGCGACCAGAAGGATGCGAACGCGATGAAGGAATGCCTGTTGTAGATTTTCTGCAATTTTTCTAAGTCCAAAACCACCCCGATACCTATCCAAAACTCACCCGAGCCCTCGGGGCTCCAAACCAAATATGTACACTGACTCAAAAATGTCATACGAACTTCCTCGAGCGATCAAATCACCAAAATAACTTCAAAATCAATGAATTGAGCCTTAAATCCAAGAAATCTTTCAAATTTCATAAACTTCCAAATTTTCCAATTTAAGGCCAAAACACGTCAAACGACGTCCGTTTTCAACCAAACTTTACAGGAAGCGCTTAAACAACAAATATGACCTGTACCGGGCATTAGAACTAAAATACGAGCCCGATACCATTACTTTTTGATCGAATTTCATTTTTATTTTTCTTAAACATTTTCAGAAAATAATTTCACGGAAAAATTCATTTCTCGGACCTGGGACCTCGGAATTCAATTTCGGGCATATGCCCAAGTCCCATATTTTTTTACGGACCTTCCGAGATCGTCAAATCATGGGTCTGGGTCTGTTTACCAAAAATATTGACCAAAGTCAACTTTAATTATATTAATATCAAAATTCTTCAAATTTTTCACATAATTTATATATTTCAACATAAAAACTTTCCGGCTGTGCGCCCGGACTGCGCACGCAAATCGAGGCAACTAAAAGTGAGGTTTTCAAGGCCTCTGAAGCTCGTAAGTCATCACATTCTCCACCTCTAAAACAACCGTTCATCCTTGAACGGACAAAAGAAAGAAGTACCTGAGTTAGGGAATAGATGAGGATAATGGCTCCGTATATAAAACTCGGACTCCCAGGTCGATGCCTCAGAAGGCTGACCTCTCCACTGAACACGTACCGAAGGAAAACTCTTCGACCTCAACTGTCGAACCTTCCAGTATAATATAGCCACCGAATTCTCCTCATATGACAGATCCTTGCACAATTGGACAGTGCTGAAATCTAAAACGTGTGATAGATCGACGTGATATTTCTGGGCATGGATACATGAAACACTGGATGCACAACTGACAAATTAGGTGGCAATGCAAATTTATAAGCCACCTTTCCTACACGATCAAGAATCTAGGGCTAAGTTTGCCCTTCTTCCCAAATCTCATCACGCCCTTCATAGGCGATACACGGAGCAATACCCACTTACCAACCATGAAAGCTATATCTCTAACCTTGCGGCCTGCATAACTCTTCTGCCTGGACTGAGCTATACGAAACTTATCCTGAATAATCTAGACCTTACCCAAGGCCTCCTGAACTAAATCCGTACCCAACAACCGAGCCTCTCCCGGCTCAAACCATCCAACCGGAGACCGACGCCGTCTACCGTACAAAGCTTCATTAGAAGCCATCTGGATGCTCGATTGATAGCTATTTTTATAGGCAAACTCTGCTAAAGGCAGGAACTGACCCCACGAACCTCCAAAGTCAATGATACAAGCGCGGAGCATATCCTCCAATATCTGAATAGTCTGCTCGGACTGCCTATCCGTCTGAGGATGAAATGCTGTGCTCAACTGCACCTGGGGTGCCTAACTCTCGCTGAATTACTTTCTAGAAACGTGAGGTAAACTGCGTACCTCGATCCAAAATGATAGATACCGACACACTGTGAAGGCGAACAATTTCCCGTATATAAATTTCAGCTAACCTCTCGGATGAATAGGTGATTTCCACAGGAATGAAATGCGCTGACTTGGTCAGCCAATCAACAATGACCCAAACTGCATCAAACTTCTTCCGGGTCAACGGAAGTCCAGTAAAGAAGTCCATAGTGATCCGCTCCCACTTCCACTCGGGAAGCTCAATTCTCTGAAATAAACCACCAAGCCTTTGATGCTCATATTTAACCTATTGACAGTTCAAATACCACGCTACATATGCCACAATATCCTTTTTCATTCTACGCCACCAATAATGTTGCCACAGATCCTCATACATCTTTGTTGCGCCTGGATGAATAGAATACCGGGAACTGTGAGCTTCCTCAAAAATCAATCCTCGAAGTCCATCAACATTTGGCACACAAATTTGCCCTTGCAATCTCAAAACTCCATTAGCATCTAAGGTGACCTTCTTGGCACCTCCTCGCCGAACCGTGTCTCTAAGGACACATAAATGAGGATCACCAAACTGCCGATCGCGGATACGCTCCAATAATGAAGAGCAAGCGACCGTGCAAGCTAGTACTAGACTAGGCTCAGAAATATCCAACCTCACAAATCGGTTGGCTAAGGCCTGAACATCTAAGGCAAGCAGCCTCTGACTGACTGGAATATAAGCAAGACTACCCATACTGGCTGACTTTCTGCTCAAAGCATCGGCCACAACATTTGCTCTCCCGGGGTGATATAAAATGGTGATATCATAATCCTTCAACAATTCTAACCACCTTCTCTGCCTCAAATTCAATTTCTTCTGTTTAAACAGGTACTGAAGGCTTTTGTGATCGGTGAACACTTCACATGCCACGCCATACAAATAATGCCTCCAAATCTTTAATGCGTGAACAATCGCTGCTAACTCCAGGTCATGCACTGGATAGTTCTTTTCATGAATCTCCAACTGCCTCGAAGCATAGGCAATGACCTTGCCATCCTGCATCAACACTGCACCAAACATAATATGAGAAGCATCACAATAGATAGTATAAGGTCTTGAACCTGTGGGCAAAACCAACACCGGTGTTGTGGTCAAGGCTGTCTTTAGCTTCTGAAATCTCGCCTCACATTCATCTGATCATTCGAACTGGACACCTTTCTGGGTCAATCTGGTCATCGGGGTTGCAATAGATGAAAACACCTCCACAAACCGCCGATAATAACCTGCTAATCCCAAGAAACTCCGGATCTCTGTGGCTGATGTTGGTCTAGGCCAGTTCTTGACTGTCTCAATCTTCTTCGGATCAACCTGAATACCCTTTACTGATACAATATGACACAGAAATGCAACTGAACTCAACCAGAACTTACACTTTGAAAATTTGCATATAGTTGACTATTTTTAGAGTCTAAAGAGCGATTCTGCGGTGCTGCTCATGCTCCTCCTGGCTGTGGGAGTATATCAATATGTCATCACTGAAGACTATCACGAGCAAGTCTAAATAAGGCATGAACACTTGGTTCATCAAATCCATAAGAGCTGCTGGGGCATTTGTCAACCCAAAAGACATGGCCAGGAATTCATAATGTAACTTATCTCTTTATTTGCACATCTCAATATTCCAAATTCTCCTAACTCCCAAGTTTTTCAGAAACTTCGGCAGAGTCTCCCCTGTAATTGGGCCTATCCACCTGTCAGTGTGATATCAAAACAACTCCTAGCAATATTTTCACAACCCGACAACGCACTATAAAGTATATATCAAAAACAGAAATGGCTAAATATGAATAGAAATTATACAAGAATTGTCAAATAAGCCTAACAGGCATGACTCCCATTTAAAATATAGTACAAGATTTTTATTTTTTATTTTTATTTTTTTTTCATAAAAGAGAAAATTTAAACACATAAACTTTTCACCGCCAGGACCTTGTCCTTATATAACATCCACCGCAGCTTCTAGCTCGGTTCAAAATATTTTACATTATATAAAAATTTGAGGATCTCATCCTCAACTCTGAATCACAAGTATTTCCACATTATACCAACTGAAATCTTTCATTTCCTTTCTTTCTTCTTTTCAATAAATTTCCATCAAAGAAAATCAAAACATAAAATGAACTCTTATACCGATAGGGCATATAATTGACAATTGAAATCAATTATCCTGAACTTACATCAAAACCCATTGTAGTAAGTAGTATAAAGTCACTTTTAGCCTCATAGATATTCTAAGTGACCAACATATAATAATAGGGATAGCTATCTCCATATAATAGCCCAATGTGAATATTCACATAAGTAGATCTGAGGATTACGAAGCTCACTCATGAGTGGAACATATTAAGAGAACTCGCCCCAATGTGAATATTCAAAACCAAATCAAATTAAGGAAAAATATCCTTTTTATAATGATCATAATTGTACATGTGATGACACCATCTGGTATAGTGACCTCAGCCATACCATAGAAATTATATCAACGGCTGGGTCTCCACTTCTAGGAGTCTCACCTCCACCTCTAACATCCTGACCCCTACCTCTGGCTGGTCATGTAAGCTGAGTATTGACTGCAATGGGACACGTAGCCTGAGTGCTTTTCATAAATTATATTTCTCCAATCTACCACATTCATAACAACTCCTTTGAGGCTCAGCTAACTTATTGAACCTGATGACATATTCAGACACTGTCATGGTGACCTGGCACAACCGTTCATATCACATATACCACATATTGCAGAGAATTCGGGAGGTAAATTCCTTCAAAACATTTCTTAAAATAGATTTGAGTATGTAGTGTTGCATTGGCCAGTCTTCCTTCTTCGTAGGCTTGTCACAAACACCGATGGCCAATTTCCTCTTTTGCTATGCTGGCTTGACACTGCTGAACTACCACATTTATTCATATACTCTTCATTATTCTTTGGGGGCGATTCTTACCCCTTGCAAAGTACCAAACCTTAAATATGTATAAATTATTTGGGGGAACTTTCCGTACCATATATATACATTCCAAGCCAAAACTTACATAACACATGGCCATACAGTCCATTCACTAATAGTGGAATTCCCCATCTGGCGCTAAGTCAAAGTCACAACATCTGATAATCCACAATATTAGTCCTTCACAACTCAAATAAATCAACCAGACGTCAAGGTCCGTTGAACCCTTGCATGATTCATTAGGTGATCTCTTGATACGTCTATATCTTCCGTTGGAACCACAACTGGTTTGGTAATTACATTATCATTCCACTACTTCAATTTTCCATCCGAAGCACAGTAAAATCAACCCCCTAGCTTTCAACTATTCCCACGTTCTGCAATACTTCGTAGCAGCGGTCAAGAAAAATCTCGTGGGTTCTCAAAGGATGCACCATTGAAGGTGGTAGCGAAGAGTTTGGTGAAACCTATCCAACCTCCGCCAAATTTCTGAAGGCGTAGTTGATCTATCGCCGGCCTGTGCCATTGTTCGGCTGAAGAAGCGGTATGTGACTTCGCCATTCATGGGAAGACAAGAGTAGAAATTCAATTAGCTTTGAGAAATAGAACCGCACGACAAGAAAGAATGAAGATGAAATTTTTCCTAACTCTATAGCCTCTGGGGGATAAATACAGACATCTCCGTACCGATCCCTCAGACTCTACTAAGGTTGTTCGTGAGTTGTGAGACCTATGTAACCTAGAGCTCTGATACCAGCTGTAACGACTCGAAATTTCCTACCATCGGGCGTCGTGATGGCGCTTACTAATAGGACCTAGGCAAGCTAATTATTTACTAAATTCTTATTAACAAATTCTCCTTTTTAACACTTTAACAACAATAATATTAAAATAACGGAATAATTCAATTTAGCGGAAGACTAAAGGAAATAATACTAATTGCGAAACAGAAATCCAAACATAAACCTCTACCCAAGAACTGGTGTCACAATACTCATGAACTGCTAAGAATACTAAACACAACCATTTGAAAGAAATATAAAACTGTTTGTCTCAAATACATGAGATAACAGACTGAATAAAAAGATAGAGGAGACGCCGGGTCCTGCGGACGCCTGCAAGGCTACCTCGTGTCTCGATGATCGGGATGTTAACACTCGCACTACTGCTGCTGCTGCTACCCGAAACCTGTATCTGCGCAAAAAGAGCGTAGAGTGTAGAATCAGAACAATCGACCACATGTGCTGGTAAGTGTCCGGCCTATCCCGGCGAAGTAGTGACAAGGTTAGAGCCAGACACTCACATAAACTTGTATAGTTCAAAGTATATATACAACAAAAATAACGGGAAGCAACATATAATATTTGGGAAAGAAAACATGCTCTGGGGTAGCAACAAAATATAATCGCAGCAATAGAATAAAGGAATTTAATTCACTTTTAAGTTCAACTCATCTTGGACGGCGTGCCACACGATCCCATTTCATAATATATAAGTGGACGGCGTGCCACATGATCCCATTTCATAGTATATAAGTAGACGGCGTACCACATGATCCCATTTCATAATATATAAGTGGACAGCGTGCCACACGATCCCATTTTATAATATATAAGTGGACGGTGTGCCACACGATCCCATTTCATAGTATATAAGTGGACGACGTGCCACACGATCCCATTTCATAATATATAAGTGGGCGGCGTGCCACACGATCCCATTTCATAATATATAATATTGGCAAGAGAAAACAATAACTCGGTGTCAAGGCTCAACAAATCATTCTTTCATGGAATCACATAAGGATGCGAAATTATCAATTTAAGACCCATGGTCATGCTCGACCCCCAACATATAGATACTCGTCACCATGCCTATACGTCGGACTCCACACATAACAAACAGTAATTACTCAACTCTTATTCCCTCAAGCTAGGATAGATCAAACACTTACCTCGAAGGTTTACGGCCAACTCAATCCTTAAGCAATGCCTTTCCTTTCAAATTTGGTTCCAATTAAATCATATCTATGCACAATTGATTTAATATCATCAATAATACTTAACAAACTAATCAAAATGGCTAAATATATTTTCTAAAACATTCTGCCCAAAAATGTAAAAATCGACCCCGGGCCCGCGTGGTCAAAACACGTGGTTCGAACCAAATTCCGATAACCCATTCACTCACGAGCCCGAAATATATAATTTGTTCCCAAGTTCGACCCCAAAACGAGGTCTAAATCATCAATTCTTTGAAAACCCTAACTATACCCAATTTCTCTAATTTTTTTTACCTATTTTCACATGTTCAAGCCTAAGAATTCGAATAATATTAATGGAAGTTGAAGAAAACAAGTTGAACAACACTTACCCAAGAAAGTTTAATGAAGAATCACTCCAAAAATCGCCCAAAAGTTGTAAAGAGGAGGGAGTTTGAGAAATGGGATGAAAATCCCGTTTCTGTTCTGTTTTGGATCTTAAATCACTCGGCAAAAATTTTGCCCTTCGCGTTCGCGCGAACAATGTCGCGTTCACGAAGGGTTGGATGGGTCTGGGCATCGTGTTCGCATGGAGTTAGTCGCGAACGCGTAGAAGAAAAATTGGGGGCTTCACAGTTGGCCTACGTGAACGCGTAGAATGGGCAAGCCAGGCTCCGCGAACGCGTAGAGGAAATGGCTGGGGTCTGGGGTTTGTTGTACGCGAACGCGAAGGGTGGATCGCGAACGCGAAAAAAGGGGGGAGGAGAGCATCGCGAACGCGACCAGAGGGACGCGAACACGATGAAGGAATGCCTGCTGCAAATTTTCTGCAATTTTTCAAGTCCAAAACCACCCCGATACCTATCCGAAACTCACCCGAGCCCTCGGGGCTCCAAACCAAATATGCACACTGACTGAAAAATGTCGTACGAACTTGTTCGAGCGATCAAATCGCCAAAATAACATCAAAATCAATGAATTGAGCCTTAAGCCCAAGAAATCTTTCAAATTTCATAAACTTCCAAATTTTCCAATTTGAGGCCAAAACACGTCAAATGACGTCCGTTTTCAACCAAACTTTACAGGAAGCGCTTAAACAACAAATATGACCTGTACCGGGCATCGGAACCAAAATACGAGCCCGATACCATTACTTTTTGATCGAATTTCATTTTCATTTTTCTTAAACATTTTCAGAAAACAATTTCACGGAAAAATTCATTTCTCGGGCCTGGGACCTCGGAATTCAATTCCGGGCATACGCCTAAGTCCCATATTTTTCTACGGACCTTCCGAGACCATCAAATCACGGGTCCGGGTCCGGGTATCAAAAATGTTGACCAAAGTCAACTTTAATTATATTAATATCAAAATTCTTCAAATTTTTCACATAATTCATATATTTCAACATAAAAACTTTCTGGCTACGTGGCCGGACTGCGCACGTAAATCGAGGCAACTAAAAGTGAGGTTTTCAAGGCCTCAGAAGCTCGGAATTACTAAGAAAACAAGTGATGAACTTTTGGGTCGTCACAGACTACTCTTCCATAAGTAGCACATTGCTAAAATGAACACATCTGGTCTGATATAGAGCCCATATTTACATTTAAATCCATTCACAAACCTCAAATTGATTCCGATCAAACTGAACTAGGCTAATAACCTTTCAAGGTCCATAATAACCCCCTTTTTCTCATAACACACAAGAATAACCATCATAACCGGAGTAATCCTCCACAGTCCACAACCCAATAAATTGAGTGCCCTCTAGGCATAAATTCTTAAGTTAACGATATCACCAAAATATTTATACTTGGTTTAATTCTTCAATCAATCAAGTGACCACATGCCACACTTATACAACCTTCCCATGGGGCATGCTCCCACGACCTTCCATAACAGATAACAGGTCTGTACATCCAAACTACCGGCCGCACTAACGTTGAAAAGCGATCAAGAATCCTTAACTAGGATGCAAAGCCTTTTTTACAAAATACCGATCTCAGGTGACGCTGAGGACAATACCAACTTACTTTAAACATCCAAACTCCTTTCCTGCTCATCCGAGCTCATGACATCCTTATCAATACCGAATCGCAACCTTGATCCTCACTTCAAATTCCATACCACTCTCTACACCCAACATGCTCATATACGATAGAACACGATTTTTGTCATAACCCCGGAACCACTAATAGATTAACACTTCATCATATAAAAACTTTTCACTTAACTCACTTCAGGAGAACCATAGCAACACACAAGTAAATTCTCATAACCGTAGAATATGCAAATCTCTAAGTAGTGGTTTAAGCCACCATAGCCCTTTCGGGATCCGCCTACACATACATGCCATAATACTTGAATACTTCCATATATAATCAATTACGGCAGCCGTCGAGCCCCGCACTTATCGCCATCACTACGCCGATTCAACCATGGCTAACCAATCTATCTTCTTCTAGTTCATCATTAACTTGCCTTAGAGATAATAATAGCTCCATACCTTACATTGACAACCTGAATCCGCACTCACCTTGAGTGACTCCATTCGACGAGACCACCCCGTCTCCAAAGCTATGAATCATTTCATACAACCCTTGCACGCACATTCACATCTTCAACTGATACACCCATTATGATAACTCCTTTACAAATCTAAAGTCTTATGATAACTCCTCCCAAAGCTACACTGCAAGTCAAAAACATCATAGAACATTCTGAGCCTCTTATCATAAGTTGTTATAAAAGCTCGATTCTTAACCATACCGCAGGCTTAAATCCTTATGCACCGCATTTTTTAAATCCTTGGAGTTCCCTAGGACCCTTGTTGAGAGCCACCCACTCTGACTTGGTCCCGAATATAATCAACTCCATAAATCTTCTAGCATATGAACACCCTCTCGACGAAGCACCTAGCCGAATCACTTTCCTTGAAACCCGCATCTATACAAAGCATTAATCCTGAACCTTCTCCCAACTCTGAACATGGGCCAATAAGGCCAAACATATCACACCGTTAACAATCCCTTTGCTCAAATTACCACTTATACTTTATTCCCTTAGCTGAAATAGCCTACCAATATGCTAAAATCAAGAAATCTCACCAATAGACGTCCATGCAATCCAACCGTAGGTAGTGAGACTCTCCCACTTAGCTTGAAGCCACTATTACATAACTCTAGAACCCACCAAGATTTTTTCTCTTATTGACATGACCTTGCACAATCAAACTGCCCGATTCCTCGAAATCCTTCTGTTAGAATTTCATGAACACTCTGAATCTCTAGCAACATCCACATATTCGACCTCTTAGTGGATAGTCAGTAAAATCCTTCGTAGAAATTTCACCAACCACGCGACCGCTGACCTGCTCACAGGAAATAACCCACCTATAGAAATTACATGCCAACATCTCCCGACAAAGCTGCACTGCCCAACTACTACGAAATCAGTAACCCATCCTAAGACCATGCTCACTCTCTAGTTGCACAAGTCCATTCACTCCTCATGGACATCAACTAGAGGTGCAACAATACATTCCAATCTAAAGTCATGTTGTATCCTTCTTCATATCAAGCAACTCCTTTCTGATGTAACCAATTTCTCGTTGTATGAAAGCCAATATTTCAAATCGAGCTCACAGATCTAGTCACTGACCACCATGAATCTCAGTTCACTCTAAACTTTCCCTCAAGGTGTGTAGTTGTCCTGCCACTGAACATATGTTACCTTGCTACTATCCCACTTTGGTCAAACTCACTCCTTTAAGTAACTACTCGACTCCTATTTCTCACATTTGGCCTTCTAGTAGTTTAATCACCACAAGACACTTCCCACATGCCCTTCCACATCCTTCGCTGCCCATTCAAATACGAAGGAGGAAACATCACGCACCACATCTACAGTACCATTACAATTCCTCAATTTCTGATTTAGAAGCATCGTTTCACGTCACATAAGATTGAATGGGAAGGAAATGAAGGCATAAGCCTCAAGGGAATCAAACCGCACGATGAGGAATTAAGAAGGGAAATGCTCTTAACAGCCCTGTAGCCTCTTGAAGATAAGTACAGACATCTCCGAACCGATCCCCAAGGCTCAACTAGACTCGCCTATGACTCCTGAGACCTAAGTGAACCTAGTGCTCTGATACCGTATTGTCACGACCCGAAATCCACTAAGGGTCGTGATGGCGTCGGACACCGCTGTCAGGCAAGCCAACCATAAATATTTAATTAAATCCTCATTTTAATAATTTGAAAACTATGATTTTTCGTTCAATTTTAATAGTAAAAGGTAGTCATTTCAAATTATATATAATGTTAAGAAGTAAATAAAAGATGCCCCATAATCATCCCAGAACCCGGTGTCATGAGTGCATGAGAATTTACTAGGGAATGAAATAAAACACAGTAAATGTCCAGAATACAAAGTGGACAAAAATGGGAATACAATAAAATACTTTGAAGGAGACTCTACTAGCTGCGGGTCGTCTCGAATAATGCAGCTCACCTAAGTCTCTATATCAACTATGCCGCTTGCCACTAAGCCACCAGCCACACATGAACATGTACAACAAAAATGCGCAACAAGTGTAGTATAAGTACGAAAACAACGTGTACCTAGTGAGTATCTCGTCTAATCTCGAAGAAGTAGAGACGAGAGGTCGACTTCGACACTTACTAGTGGTCCAATGATACTATAGTAAAAATATGAGAAAATCATGGGTTTCATTAAGAAAGAATAAACTCATAAAGCCGGAAAGCAGGTAAACAACTTTTCAAATAATAAAGGATTTCCAAAGATTTATTTTTCATTATCTTTATCTTTTTGTCTCTGGCCAGGAAAGGCAAGTATCAACATTTATAATTCTCACGAAAGCAATAGAAGCATGCGCATATCATGCCGAGGACATATGACCCGATCCAACAATATTTAAACTTTGCACTGCCAGAGGGCCGAATGTCGCGAACCATAGATGCATCTATTACCCCGCTCGCGAATCATACATGCGACGCGGTCAAATATAAATAAACAATCAGCCCGCTTGCAAATCATACATATGACACAGGTAAATATTGAAACACGCATTCAAAAATTCAATCAAGACTTTATCAGGGAAAAACAATTAACCCAAGAATAGCAATTCTCTTTAACGGTCAAGAAAATGATATTTACTTCCTTTAGAAATCCATTTACCAATTCAATATGATTTAAGCCTTTTAAATCGACAAGAAGATTCCACATAACAAGTAGAGAATGCTTTTGGATCCTAGACTACCCAGACTTACGCATAATAGTAGCTACGCACGGACTCTCATCACCTTGTGCGTACGTAGCCCCCACAAATAGGAGCACACATCCAATTAATTCACCTATGGGGACAATTTCCTCTTACAAGGTTAGAAAGGAGACTCACCTCCCTCTGAAGTTCCAAAACTGGCTTCAAAGCCTTTCCAGCTACTCAAATCGATGCACAATGCTCCAAAACTAGCCAATAATTATGCAAATCCATTAATATATGCTCTAATACTCACAAAAATTCAATTTAGATAGATTCCTAACTCCGTTCGAAAAGTTGACAAAATCGCCCTCGAGCCATGTGACCGGATTCCAAAATAAATCACAAAATCCGAAAACCCATTCCGATATGAGTTCAACCATACCAATTTTATCAAATTCCGATAACAAATTGACCTCCAAATCATGAATTTTCGTTCTTGAAAAGTTTTACAAAAATCTTGATTTCTTCCATTTAAATCTGAAATAAATGATGAATATAACCATAGAATCATGAAGTATAATTACTTTCGGATATAGAACACTTATCCCAATCCATATGGTGAAAATTGCCTCAAATATTGCTTCAATCCAAGCTCCATTGCTCCAAATATGATAAAAATGATCGAAACCTCAAAATATAGCTTCTGCCCAGGTATTTATTCTTCGCGATCGCGGAAAATGCTTCGCAATCGCGAAGCACAACATTTCTCAGCCTAAAATTTGCCTTTCGCGATCGGGGAAAAAGCTTCGCGATCGCGAAGAACAAATGCCTAGCTCTTCCAGACAGTCTCTAGTATAATGGCCATAACTGTTTGTACAAAATTCTAAATTGTAAATGGTTTAACTTTTTGAAAATTAGACTCCAAGGACTAAAATTTTCATGCTTTTCACATCTACAATTTCCTTATATATTACAAGATATAAGCTTCCAAAGTCAGCCCTGTGCAACACAAATTTCTTTGCAATTTCCAAACTCTTCCCGGATAGGCTGTAGTGTACCACTCATAACTTTTTGTAGACAACTCCAAATTCTAAATGGTATGATTTTCTGAAAACCAGACACAAAGGGATACAACTTTTATTTTTATATCATCTCCAAATTCCTTATATATTGCGAGATACAAGCTTCCAGAGTCGGGTCAGGGCAGCAGAAACTTTCCTCTACGTGATCGCAAAAGCCCTACTGCAATCGCGAATCACTGGCCATTTTCTCCCATTTTACTCATCGCGATCACGACCAATTCCCAGCGATCGCGTAGCACACTGCTGTAGCCAAAAACCAGCAGCTCAAAATGGTCTAGAAATGGTCTGAAACCACCCTGAAACTCACCCGAGCCCCTCGGGACCCCGCCCGAACATACCAACAAGTCTTAAAACATATCATGGACTTAGTTGAGGCCTCAAATCACATCAAACAATGCTAAAACCATAAATTACACTCCAATCCAAGCTTAATGAACTTTAAAATTTCAAATTTCTATATTCGATACCGAAACCTATCAAATCACGTCTGATTGACCTCAAATTATGCACACAATTCACATTCGACATTACAGACCTACTCCAACTTTCGGAATCGGAATCCGACCCCGATATCAAAAATTCCACTTCCGTTCAAACTCGTAAAAAACCTTCAAATTTCTATTTCTAGCCAAATAACCCACGGACCTCCGAATTCACTTCCGATCGCGCTCCCAATACCATAATCACCATACGGAGCTATTCCCAGACTCGGAACCCCAAACGGACATCAATAACACTGAAATGCACTTCAAACCAAGATTGTGAAATTCTTTCAAAAATGCCAACTTCCAAAACAGGTGCCGAAACGTCCCGGGGTCTTCTAAATCCGATCCGGACATACGCCCAAGTCTGAAATCATCATACGAGCCTGTTGGAACCTTCAAATCCCGATTTCGAGGTCGTTTACTCAAAAATCAAATCTTAGTCCATTCTTTCACCTTAAAGCTTCTGAATTGAGAATTTTCTTTCCAAATCAACTCCGAACTTTCCGAAATTCAATTCCGACTATGCTTACAAGTCATAATGCCTGAAGTGAAGCTGCTCATGGCCTCAAACCGCCGAAGAACGCTCTAAAGCTCAAAATGATCGGTCGGGTCGTTACATCGAATATCATATCAGTTTTTTAGTAATAGTAATTTTTTAAAATGACCCATAATGTAAATTTAAAAAATATTCTAAGATATCCTTACTTATAATCTATGTATTTGAGTTGAAAAAAAATAATATTTGGCATCGATGAGATTAACTTTCAAAATTTTTATACTCAACAAAGATAAAACATAAGAAGAAATTTGTTGTCATCTTTTATTTTTCGTTTTTAGATCTTTTTAACATTTTTTTCAATATTTATTTTTTAATCTTATTTTTTATGTCATTATTTATTTTGTTACAAAAAAATTAATTTATTTCACTATAAAAGGATGAGTTTTAATAAAAATTGTCTACATATGAACTTTAATTATATTTTTAGTCTTTGGTTGAAATTATTTCATATTTTTCTTTTGGCTTTATCTAATCAGCCTAAATAGGTGCTCACCCGACCACTTAAATTAAAAAATTGAATGATGTGTAATTTATATATAATCCATATATAATATGTGTATAATGGTGTGTTGCCAGTATATCATCTATTTATATTATCTATAAAAAGTAAACAATAAATATGATCGAATATTATATAAATATTTTATAAGATTTCGGTTTTTTGAGTTTATCCATGATATAAATTTTAAAACTCTCTACTAATGTTCAAAAATATCTTATCATTGAATAAAAAAAAGTAAAGATTTTTTTCGAAATAATTTGTTTACATTTTTAAAAAAAAATTCACATCATATTAATTTTTTCTTTATATATACTTTTTGTTACACTTAAAAGTCGCTCTAAAAACTATCAATTAGAAACCAATTTCTCTCTTGTTGAGTTTGAAAAAAAAAACCTTTTCACATAATCTAATGATTCAAAACTAATATTCTTCAACGAAAAAAAATATTACCCTTGCAATATTGGCTTGACTACAGCTAAATGAAGGGGCTTCAACTTATACTCTTCAATTCCTTGAATGTGCTAAATTAAAATTAATGATAGCAATTGTATAGTCAAATTTTTTTTATTTGTTTTTTGTCCATTTATGCAAATTGACTCTTCAAACAAATATTCTTCAAGAAAAAGAAAAAAATAACTTTTTTTTAACACTGACTGATTTTGTGATGTTTCTTTCCCATCATGTATGTTTACTTTATTATATATGTAAATAAACTTTTATTTGGTTTTCTAAACTCTTTTTCGTTATTTAGATAAACATAGACGTGTACCATATATATTACATTTATTATAAAAGAATTTTGTTTTATTCAAATTTAGCTACAGTGTTTCGAAAAACTATACTTAAAGGATTTTAATGTGAAAGAGTTTTATAGTTATATGGAATAGTTTTTTTTTTTTTAAAATAATTAGAAAAAAGCAAAAGTTTCTAACATGATTGCATATGATCATCAACCGAATTAAGTATGATAACATGATAAAAAAAGATAAATTTTATTTTTAATTTAAATTCAAATTTTAGAACTTTATCTATAAATTTAAAAATTATCTTTTAATTCAAATTCCATGTATATATATAAAACTAAAATAGAATAAAGTTACTATATACTATTACTACTGGTGCTACTGCTCGGGGCTGAGCTCTGCCCCTACTTCGGCCTCTAGCATGACCTTGTCTTCTGCCCCTAGCGGGAGCTGCCTGGGGCTCGAACTGTTGATCAGTAGATGAAGAAGCGCGTGTTCTTGCCATCTATGAAAGAACAGAGTAGAAATTCAATTAGCATTGAGAAACAGAACCGCACGACAAGAAAGAACAAATGTGAAACTTTTCCTAACTCTGTAGCCTCTGGGGGATAAATACATACGTCTCTGTACCGATCCCTCAAACTCTACCAATTTTGTCCATGAGTTGTGAGACCAATGTAACCTAGTGCTGTGATATCAACTTGTCACGATCCGGATTTATCACCTTCGGGAGTCGTGATGGCGCCTACTCGTAGAAGTTAGGCAAGCCACATTTAATTACTTTTCGTTTACAACATAACCCCTTTGTAACAATTTATAGCAACAATATAAAAATAACGAAATTAAATAGTAGCGGAAGTCTTAATTATAGCAACTGAATAAAAATGTGAAATTGTCAATATAAGCCTCTACCCAAGACTGGTGTCATAATACACACAAACTACTAAGAAATATTAAATACAAATGTCTGAAAGAACACATAAGTTGTTTGTCTAGAATAAAAGGAGGCAACAGACTAAAAGAGTAAATAAGGGAGACGCCGGGCCTGCGGACGCCTGCAAGGCTACCTCGGGTCTCACCGAACTGAAGGCCTGCTTCCGTACTAATGCTACTGCTGCTGCTTGAAACCTGGACTTGTGCAAATAGCACAGAATATAGCATCAACACAATCGACCCCATGTGCTAGTAAGTACCTGACCTAACCCCGGCGAGGTAGTGACGAGGCTAGGACTAGACTTCAAACAATACTGTGCAGATATATATACAAGTACAACGGAAAAATAGCAAGAACGTAACGATTTACGCTGGAGAGGGGAGCATGGGTAACAGATAGAAATAAAATATCAGGAATAATAGCACGTACATGTACATCTTAACTTCTAGCAATAATAAACAGACAAGGCAACTTTCATTTTTAACTCATCTCGTTGCAGGCGTGCAACCCGATCCCATTTCTTAATATCTCGTGGTAGGCGTACTACCCGCTTCCACTCTAATATATCATGTGTGGTAGGCGTACTACTCGCTCCCATTTCAATATATCATGTGTGGTCGGCGTACCACTCGCTCCCATTTCAATATATCATGTGGTAGGCGTACCACTCGCTCCCATTTTAATATATCATGTGGTAGGCATACCACTCACTCCCAATACTTTCAACACAGTACACAATACAATCCCGGCAAGGGAACAATCACAATAAGTCAAACGTCCCGACAAGGGAGAGTCAACTATAACCAATCCTATTCAACTTCTTCTTGGCACAGCTAATGTTAATATTCAGTCGCAACTTTCATAAGATCAACCAAGAGTACACAATTAGCAAAATTAAGACTCACGGTCATGCTCGACATCGACGCATGGATACTCATCACCATGCCCATACGTCGTACCCAACACAAAACAAATAGCAATTATGACTCAACTCCTAATCCCTCAAGCTAGGGTTAGACCGAACTCTTACCTCAACTTCCACGGCCGAATCAATCCACAACAACCGCTTTCCCTCTCGAATTCGGCTCCAACTCAATCAAATCTATACAATAGTGATTCCATAGTATCAATATATGCTAAACAAATCAAACCCAATGCCTAATTATAGATTTTCAAACTTTCTTCCCAAAATTCCAAAATTGCCCCCAGCCTTGCTTGGTCAAAAGATGAGGTTCAGACAAAAAACAAATCCCCCATTCACCCATGAGCCCGAATATATAATTTATTTTCAAATTTGACCCCAAAACGACGTCTAAATCAAGAAAATATAGAAAACCCTAACTCTACTCATTTCCCCCAATTTCTACCCTAAATTGCATGATTAAGCTTAGGATTTCGATAAACGATGATGGAAAAAATGAAGAAGACGGGTTAAACAATTCTTACCTAAGAAGCTTTGGTGAAGAAATGCTCTAAAAGTCGCCTAGAATCTTTGGAGAAGAAATAATTCGAGTTTTTAATGAAAAATTCCCGTAGCTACTGTTTCTGAAATTAAAATTTAACTGGCCAAAATTGCCCTTCGCGTTCGCGACAAAAGGGCCGTGTTCGCGAAGGGTATCTCTGGAAAGGCCATCGCGTTCGCGAGCTAAGGGGGTGCGAACACGAAGAGTAAAAGCTGGGAATTCAGAATTTTGTTCTATGCGAACGCGTGGGAGCTTACGCGAACGCGGTGAAGGAATTTGTAAGGCTACTCGTTCGCGAGTTGCTGTATGTGAACGCGAAGAGGAAAATTTGGCCAAGCCCCCCTGGGTCAAATAACCCTATGTGTTCGCAATGGGGTAATGCGAACGCGATGAAGGACCAACTCAAGGCATAGCGAACGCGGACGAGGCATCGCGAATGCAAAGAAGGAATAGTCTGCAACAGCTGAAACCCATTTTCTGCAATTTTTCCTAAGTCCGGAATCACTCTAAAATATCTCTGAAACACTCCCGAGCCCTCGGGGTTCCTAACCAAACATATACACTAACTCAACAACATCCTACGAACTTAACCGTGCAATCAAATCGCCAAAATAACATAAAAACAATGAATCAAATCTCGAAATCAATAGTTTTTCTTCAAACTTCATAAACTTTCAAATTTAGAACTTGTAGTCCGCAACACGTCGAACGACGTCCGATTTCAACCAAACGTCACAGAAATATCTTAAATCACATATAAGACCTATACCGGGTACCGGAACCAAAATACGGGCCCGATACCAACACGTTCTAATTGATTTTCATTTCAATTTTCCTTAATAATTTCAGAAAAATAATTTCTTTTAAAAATTCATTTCTCGAGCTCGGGACCTTGGATTTTGATTCCGGGCATACGCCCGAATCCCATATTTTCCCACTGACACTCCGGGACCGTCAAATCACGGGTCCGGGTCCGTTTACCTAAAATATTGACCAAAGTCAAACTTATTCATTTTAATACCAAATTTTAGCATTTTCACAAAATTTCACATTTGAGCTTTCCGGCTACGCGCCCGGACTGCGCACGCAAATCCAGACGACTAAAAATAGGGTTTTTAAATCCTCGAAAGTACAGAATGAGAAAGAAAACAGGTGATGACCCTTTGGGTCGTCACAACTATTGACATTTATTAGCTTGCCACTTGGCTTAATCATAATGTTAATTATATATGGTAACTTTCTTGCTTTAAAATATATATAGATTAGTGAGTACATCTTGAATTTCAGTTTTTCAGGACAAAAATGTCGTGAGTTCTTCTGATCCTAAAGTTAGAATTTTTAGTTTAAAATTTCATGACAAAATCTAATCCCTAAATAGCATCCGGAAAATAATTATTTGTGCACTTGCCCCTATGGTATGTGTGTATGTCTGTGTATTTATCTGTCCAAGCACGTTAATGGATAAATCCTTTTCGTTCGCTGTGGCTATATATCTGAATACATTTTGCACAAGCACTATACATAATTTGGTGTGGTTGTGGAGTATCTTCTATGCAAAATCTTAATAAGAGGGTCACAACATTCTATATATGATTCGACTATATATTATCCATTACAGATATCCTTTTAATTATATGGATGATCACTCCACTTTTATTTTATTGGGCTAATTTTTCATCCAAAACAATTTGCAATTTTACAATATAGTTTTAAACACTCATCATTATTCTAAGAAACTTAATTAAAGAAAAATGTTTCCGAGAAATCATCGTATTCCCTCCATTCCATTTTATAAAGACGAAGTTTAATTAGACTTCAGAGTATAAGGGTGAAACAACTTATTTCTCAGTGTCAATTAAGATATAAATTATTCAAATTTTTGAAAAGCTACCTATTTAAACCTACATAAAAAGATAGGTACTATAAATCACAAAGATTAATAGTAGTAAGTATTTTAAAGAAAATTGTGATTAAAGAAAAAAAGGACAGTCCCTTACCCTTTCCCGCGCATGGGACGGAAATCAGACTGGTCAAAAATCGAAAGATGCTATGTATGGAGCTAGGAAACACGGTTTCTTCAACTCAAGCAATCCAATCAGTTTAAGCTACCTTAATATGGCAGAATCGCCGGCACGTGACTCTAATCTTCATTTGAAAGCGAGAGCACGGCCAGCTAGTTAGCTTAATTCTCTGTGTGAACTATATATATATTGAAACCAGCAGTACGTAATTCACTGCAAGAAAAGTCCACTCTTTTAGCTGTATTCACTAATCTTGAAAACACAAGTAGCTTATTACTTAATCAAGCGTATAAAATACATAGGAGTACTATATATGTTCATACTTTGATGATATACCAATAACGTAATACGTATGTGTTCAGTGTTTACATATATACACACGTATCCTTTGGCATTAATGTCAGTGATCAACACTTGAAAAATGAGCACAGAGTCTCAAATTCTCCTGATTCAAGTCTCTCTAGTGTTGCTTTTCTGTAAGTGGCCGGTTTCCTATGTTATTTGATTCGTCATTGTTCAACGCTTGATTAGATGTTGAATTCTTTAATTAAGGAAGAAATAGAATGGTACTTCATGAAAATTTGAGTCAGTCTAACCTTTCAAGAGTCATCATCCATACATAATTGGGAATATTTGAGATGTAAAGTTTTGAAAACAGATGGCATTGCGTTCTTGAATTAAAATCATGTTGTGCTTTCTTGATATTTGGAATTGGTGATAAAGAGATAAAGGAGCATAGTTGGTGTGGTGGCTTTTGTTCCCTTTCATGTTGTAATTAGATGCAGTGTTTCATATTGGATTTTGCTATTCAAAGTTGAGAACTAGGATTCCTATCTGTTCTAAATGAGGTTTTCTCCAAATCAAGATGAGTTCATCAAACAAATCTTGTACCCTTGGAGGAGGAGGTGGCAAAATCAGTGTAAAGAATTTTTTCTAGTACTTCGTATCTTATTTCTTCTTAGAAATTTACGACTGCAGTACGTGCCTGAACCCTCATATGTTGTGCTCCTGTTCTGCATTGTGACTGTTCAACAAAATTTATCATCTGAACCTCACTCTCTTTGAAGAAAAATCCATTCCTATTGACAGGATTGACATATATGTTTAGACATCCCTACTATTTTTGGAACTAATATACAGGTGTGGTAAGATAGTCCTAGAGTGAGTGTAAGCGGCGTGAGTAACTTATAATACAGGTCTCTTCAACTTTTGGTGCATTTGTAGCATTTGTGCATCAGCAAGTTGGTATTTAAGACGCCAAAATTTAGACCTTCGTATTGGAAACAACATCTTGATGTGCATCACTCAATGAACTGACAGCCTTTTGGATTCAATTAGTGATGCAAGATTTCTTCTGACTTTGGTTCAATCGTTTATGTTTATCTTTATGAACTGTATCTCAGTTTCAGGAATTCATGGATCTCGTTGCACGCGAGATAGTGATATTCTGTCCTCTGATATATTGAGTGGAACTCATTATGATGCCTCTCCAAACATCTCACCGAGCATTGCTCCAGAATCTATGTTTCCTTTGCAAGCACCTTCACCATTGATGCCATTTACATATACTGGTGTGCCAAAGTTATCAGGTATGCAACATATAGACTGATAATACCTCATAGGGATTTTTTACTACAAAATTCCAGCGAGTTGATATAAGCTGGTTACCGATGAATGGTGTTGTTTTTAACTTTTCAGGACATTGTGCATTCAATTTTTCAGCTGCAGACAGTATTTTGAGAACAACAGCGACTAATTGCTGGTCTTCACTTGCTCCATATCTTGCTAATGTGATATGTTGTCCTCAATTTGATGCCAGCCTAGTGGTTCTTGTTGGGCAGGCTGGTATTCAGTCACAAAGCCTCGCGCTGAACTTGACTCATGCTAGGCACTGCCTTTCAGATGTTGAACAGATTCTAGAAAGTCAAGGTGCTAGTGAGAAGCTTCTTGAGATTTGTTCTGTGGATCCCTCCAATCTTACAGAATCCTCTTGTCCTGTTATAGATGTTAACAAAATCGAAAACAGTTTAAATACATCAGCTTTGCTGTCTGCTTGTGAAAAAATAGATCCAACTATTGAGTGCTGCAATCAAGTTTGCCAAAATGCTATATCTGCTGCAGCTGAAACTTTAGCTATCAGGCATAAAAATGTAACAAGATTCAGTGGCTCCGCTATGTTGCCTGAGAAATCAACTCTTATAAGTGACTGTAAGAGCATTGTATTACGATGGCTGGCCAGCAAATTCAATCCTTCTTCAGCTAATAGAATCATCAGAGCACTTTCAAGCTGTGACATTAACAAATGTAAGTCAAATATTAATTTGTATGAAACTGTTGCGAATTCGGAACTTTGGCTACATGTTGATTATCAAATCTGCATAATTTGACATTTAAACAATTTAACTCTGGCCTCGAAATTTTTTGACCAAGGCCATGCATAATGTGTAATCTTTAATTTGGATATATATATTTAAAATTAGGCCTATTTTTTTTTTTCCTGAACTCTTAGTTTGTTTGTGATGGTAGCCTGTCCCTTGGTGTTTCCTGAAATAAAGGACATTACTAAAGAATGTGGAGAGGTAACGAGTAATCAGACATCCTGCTGCAATGCAATGGATAGTTACTTGGCGCACTTGCAACAGCAGAGCTTCATTACAAATCTCCAAGCTTTAAATTGTGCTACATTGCTTGGCAAGAAGTTGCAAGAAGCTAATATTACTAGCAATGTTTTTGACCTTTGCCATGTAAACCTCAAGGATTTTTCTCTTCAAGGTTAGCGCCTTTTCTGCATCTTCTCATCCTGCAATGATTTTCTCTTGGCACTGATTAGATTATTGACATTGTTTGGGTGTTCAATTTGTTCGTACTGCTGTGGAACCCTGGATTTCATTTGCCACAATACTGATATACCAGTGGATGAAAAAGGTAATGAATTACTCTGAATTATAGGACTGTCTTTGCATCAACTAGATAGTTTATTTAATTTCCAACAACCTTCTCTATATTCAAGCCATGAAATGGCATTCTGTAATCTAATTATATGTTGCCGACTTGCCATATAAAGTAGAAGACTAATAAGAGTAAAACCGAGTTGAAATATCTGGTTTGATTTGGATTACTAGTTTAAACTTTGATCCTTCTGATGAAGGATGATATTGATGACTTTAGAGAATTGCGATTATCGTGTAGAATCTTTTTAATGCCATTCATTTTTGTGTTTGACTGGTTTAAATTTACTGTAGAATCGGGATGCCTGTTGCCCAGCTTGCCTACAGATTTAAGATATGACCAGAGTTCAGGAATTGGCTTCATTTGTGATCTTAATGACAATGTGGCAGCTCCTTGGTCCTCAGCATATTCTGTTGCTGCTTCTACCTGCAACAAGAGTATGTATGAAAAAACTTTAATAAAAAAGATAGAGAAATTAGCTTCCTTTACAATTGCAAAAAGATGTTACAACTTTCATTTTCCTCTCCTTCTGTCAAACAAATGTCATTTAATTTTGATAACAACAAAATGATTTTGCAGCTGTTTCACTTCCAGAACTTCCCAAGGCAACATCCTCTCAGCTCAGTAAAGGTAGAATAGACAATATTTACGGCCTTGTATCTCTGAGTAAATTAGCTGTTACTACTACTTTTGTTTTTGGCTTTAGGCATCCAATATATCCTGAAACTCACTGACTCAATTAACACCGGGTAGAATTAGAATGTCACTAATCTATTCTGTTTCTTTTTGTGTTATAAATTTTCTAATGAAGAAAGTTATTTCCTTCGAATGGGATAACTTGACGGCCCATTATCTGTTGGCTGATGATGTCTATCTCATTTGAAGAAGTATTAGGCATGTGCCTAATAAAAGTTTCTTTGGTTTGGTAGCCAACCTTGTTGACTTGTTTTGGTTAGGTAGCCAACTTTGTTGAATTAGTT
>MU666528.1:28320-49384 GCA_026770625.1 Nicotiana glauca
CCCCCCCACCCCAAACCCAAGAGAGGCTCAATCGCCCTAGTATGCTCCGACAAACCTGCCAGTGGCGATAGCCCAAACTACCCCAATGGCCACCAAATCTACATCCTAGCTCCCTCTCCTTATCCTCATTCTGATTCCACGCCCATTATCCCTCAAATCGTGCCCAAATCTCTCGAATCTTACTTCGAAGATGTGAACCCTAGCGCCGCCACAGCTCCTCTGGTGGCGGCGCAACCACCAAATCACTCCACACGTACACCCTATGGTCAATCTGTTTCCCCCATCCAAAATCCACATTCAAATCCCCTCAAAGGCCTCTAAAACCATTCGAATTTCAAATCTAGGGTCCCAAGGTTCAAACCCTGAATGGATGTCGTAGGATTTCTGTCTTGAGCTATGCTTGGTTTTCTTTATCAACTAGTGTTGTTCATCTATCCCTACCAAAGTAAATGGGGATGAAGTTAGAGTTTCAAGTTTGGAGTGTGAGGCGGTTCATGTTGAGTAAAAATTCCTTCGCCCTGTTAATCAATCCATCCTCCTCCCCATCTCTCTTCTTTTAATTCAGTTTCACGTTAAATTTTTAGTTTCGAATTAAGTCATGTTCGTCATGTTAAATCAATTTTATAGCTTTTGTTCTTTGTTTGGTTGTATCAGGGTGGGTAGTTAGTTTCAATCACGACAAGCTTGTAATCGAGCCTCCATCTGCATAAGTGCTATTGAGATTGTTGTTTGTTATTCATATTAATTTTTTTAATTGTCAGAAGTTTCTTTTGCATTTTTTTTTTTGAAGAATTCCATCTTGATCCGTTAGTATTTGATTAGGTTTGTTTGTGACATTTTAGAGGACCTTAGGGGAAGTCAATTGCTAGCCTGAAAATTATAGGGGTCTCAAAGGGATAATTAAAGTTTGTAATAACTGATTGGGCTGGGGGTAATTTAGGTAGCTTAAGTAGGAGGGAATCTTTCATAACAGAAATGGAAGATTCTAGGGAGGGGTTCTAGGATATTTCAGGTCTTTTGATGGTAAAACTTGGGTAGGAAGTTAGAAATTGGGGGGTTTCTTAGGCTAAAAATAAAAACTCAAGAGGGACTAAGGGTGCAAAGTTAATTCAGCAGGGTTGCCCTATGGTTGAGCCTATATAAGATACTATTCTTGCCTTTCAAGGTAAGCATTAGAGAGTAAAATATATCCCAATAATCTGACGGCTAAAATACAAAGGAGGCTACTGTTCTATAGGATTGGAGCTGAAAAATCTCTGAGCGTTTGTCATCTCTGAATCAACTCTGGTTTTCATTCTTTATTTGGACTTTGAAATGGTTTGAAAATAGTTATTAAGGTTGAATTTTCTTGTTTTCCCAAGTTATCTAGTTGGTTGAAGCTGGTGTTAGCCATTTGAGCTGTATTTTTTGGGTTGGAATTGTGTGAATCACTGTTCAATTGGTGTAAGGGTAGCTCTGCTTGTTCTGTTGTTGCTGCTGATCCAACTGACTCTCACCCCTTTCTTATTTCTTCGTTTCCAAGTATATTTTGATCACTATGGATGCTATTTGGCATGTAATCTGAAGCTTGAGCTGAAAAATCAACTATGGACTTAGTTTTGTAACCGTTACATGGCTTTGAAGTTTCCCTGTTTAATGTGTTGTCAAGCATGATTGTAGTTATTAACTAGATCTTTTTATTTTAGTATGGTGACTGTTTTCTGATGTAGTTATTAATAGCTATTAAGAATGTTTGTCAAAATTTGGATTTGATGATTATAATAAAGTAACACAGTAGTACTATCTCACTGACTTGTGATGTTAGTTTTAGTAATTCAGAATAATTTGAAATGGATTCAAAGTCATGAAAATGGGTAATAATTGGTATGTTCTGTGCAGATTTGATCCCTGTGATTGGAATGGTCATTATGTGAGTGTTATCATATTTTGAATATTTTTGAAGTTAAATTCTAATCAGTTTTTTAGCCTTCAGTAATGGTATGTTCAATTGTTTCTTCTTGCAATGACAAATGTACAAGGGTATGGGCCTCTTGGGCCTTTTTTCACTCATTGTCATTTTGAGGTTCTTCAGTTCATCTCTTATTGGAATTGGGTTCACATGGACCCAGCCGGATTCCTATAGTTGGGCTCACAAGGCCTCGTTCCTAAGCTCTTATGCTTCACTTGCTGTGTGTTGTTTCGAATTGGGCCTTTGGCATTCGTTCTAGGCCTTTAGGGGTGCAGCATATTATTTTCTGCAAATAGGACTTTGGGCTCATTGGGCCTAAGCCTGGGAGATGGCCAGCATTTGGACCTTAAGTTAAAGGGCCCTTTTAATTAGTTGATTTCTATTTTAGTTAGTAGGTTCGAGTTTTTTTAAACAAGTAGTGAGCTCCGAAATTTTTAATTAGGTTCTTTTGATATTGAGGTAAGCCGTGATTAGATAATTCATAATGAATGGCCCTCGTGGATTAGTTTAGAAGCACCTTAATTAGAATAGATCGGAGGTGTGCCATATTAATAAATTGAATAATTTATCGCCCTCCAAGACAGTTTGAATTTCCCTTTTAAAATTGGTTTGAGGTGCGCTACGCCAATCAAAAATAACAAATTGCGTGGCCCTCATTAATCATTTTTTCAAAATATTTAGAACTCGGGACGTGCCATTTAGCAAATTTCCATGGCCTCCTGCAAAGTAATTAAGTGCGTAGTTGCTTTAGGCGCGTATTTTAATAACATTAACCTCTTAAACTCGGGTGCACATTTATGTAACCCAAATCCAAATCTCAACGATGTTAAAATATGTCAAAAATTACGGGTGCATTAATGTGACGTGGTTCGAGACGTATTTTAATAACATTGTAATTTTCACTAAAAATGGATAAAAGCGGTTAAAACTAAAATTTGCACATAGGTTCATAATTGTTTAAAATCAGATAATCAAGCCGAATATGATAGTTGAGCGACCGTGTTAAAACCATGGAACTCGGGAATGCCTAACACCTTCTCCCGGGTTAACAGAATTCCTTACTTAGATTTCTGGTTCGCGGACTGTTAAATAGAGTCATTCTTTTCCTCAATTCGGGATTCAACCGGTGACTTGGGACACCATAAATCTCCCAAGTGGTGACTCTGAATCTTCTAATAACAAATCCCGTTTCGATTGTCCTTTAATTGGAAAAACTCCTTTATACCCTTCCGGGGGTGTAGTAGTAAAAAAGGAGGTGTGACAGCTCTGGCGACTCTGCTTGGGATATGAACCCAGAACTTTTGGTTCAGGGTTCAAGAATTCGAGCTTAGAATAATTGTTGTATTTTTCTTTGTTTATTATTTGATATTTTTACATGTTAGGCTTAATGTGCGAAATGATTCTTTTACCGCTTTGATATTATTTGAGCTGTACATACAAATTGTTACGAAACCCTTCTCTTCTTATCTTCGGGGATGTGCTCTTTGGTCGAGACTCCTTATTCTATTAGTGTCATACCTTGAAATAAGAAAGAGGCTCGGATACGTTACTAAGCCGGATGGTCTTTCGGGTCCCCAGTATGTAGCCCCCTCCTCGACTCGAGTTGTCCGCACGGGTACACAGTCTAGAACAAATACCCAGGATTTGAACTTTGAATAACTCAGCCTCATGACGGATCCCTAGTAGGAATGTTTGTTTGCATCACGTGCATTTGACTTAGGGTACTCAACACAGTGGTTGGGTCCGTCTAGGACAGATGACCTAAAATGAAAACAGACCATCCTGATGCATCTTACGTACTGCTTGTGTATTTATTTGTTTGGACTCGCATGCTGACCGGTTTTTTGATATTGGGAATTGTTGAAAAGGAAAATAAGGAGAGAGAAACAGTGATACGAGGGTTAAAGAGAGATAATTACCTGTTTTGGAAAACCCAATGTCCAAATAGTATCGAAACTCTGCCGAATTTTATTGTGAAAATGAAGGGAAAAAAAATAGAATGAAAAATGTGTTTGTTTTGAGAAATAGTTAGTTTTATTTGCCAATGAAAAAAAAGGAAAAAAAAGAGTCTTGTTTTCAAAAAATAGTTTGTTTTATTTATCAATGAAAAAAGAAAAAAAAGTCTTGTTTTCAAAAATAGTTTGTTTTGTTTGCCCGAACTATGCCAGTTTGATTCTCACAGGGTGTGGGATACGTAGGCAACCCCCATCGGGTCCAACTTCTTTTTGCAAAAATAGCTCAAAATGAACAAAATTTTGTTATTGTAAATAGGTAAGGTGATGCTCTTTTTGTCAAAAATAGCCGAATGTTCCCAAAAGGGACACTGGAAGGCTGATTTTGCATAAACAGCCACCTTTGGTCTTTTTCTAATTTTTGGCCAGTTAGCGGGCACAACCTTAAAATCTTCCTCCGGAGGTGCTGAAAGGCCATATATGCAAAGCTGGGCTTTTGGTTTTAGAATTAAAAATATGAAAAGAAGGGGTCAATTTTGATTTTGGAGTCAAATAGAATAAAATCATGACTGTTTCGCTTAATCACCTTAATAAATGTGCAGGATGAGCACAGTCCAAAATGAACTTTTTTCAATCATAAGCAAAATCCCTTTGGAGTTGCGGCTGTGGTGGAATGATTTAAGTGGAGAAGGGCAAGACGAGGTCAAGAAATATTTGGGGGGACTTCCGGGAGTGTTGGAGATTATACCCAGGGGAGACATCATAAAGGCATTGGTCACATGCTGGGACCCGGCTCACAATGTATTTCACTTCTCAAATTTTGAACTTACCCCAACCTTGGAAGAGATATCCAGATACATCGAAGGTCCCAAGGTTCCTCTGAGACACCAATACTTGATTGCTCCAAGGACCGTAGTCGTACACAGGTTCCTGGATTCCTTGAGAATAAGCAGGGTGGTACACAACCCGGACTTGGCGGCTGGTTTTTGTACTTTGTCGTTCATATACAACAGATATGGTCATATGGGATGGTTCAACAAGCCAGAGAACAAAATCTGTAGCAAAGGAAACCGCCTTAAGTGGGAAGAACATAGGTGTTTTGCATTTATGGTGGCCTTTCTGGGACTTCAGGTGTTCCCTAGAAAAGATGAAAATATTTATATACGAGTAGCTGCGATTGTTAGTACTTTGATTACTCAGGCCCACAGCACCCTGGCACCCATGATAGTAGCTGAAATCTTCCACGCTCTTACTGGCTGCAAGGCCAGAGGGAACTTTTTTGAGGGTTGTAATGTGTTGCTGCTGATGTGGATGATCGAACACTTATGCCATCGTCCTCGATTTATGAGTTACGGGTCGTCAAAGAAGACATGCATAGAGGAATTTTCTACGAGGATTGATGGGATCAGCTTACCAGAAGGGCTCGCAGAATGGGTAGCACACCTTCGTTTCGTCACTGCGAGCTAGATATAGTGAACATTTGGGTGGTTATCTGTGGATGAAATCATATATATGCCAGCCACCGGACCTCATTTCCTATTGATGGGACTCAGGAGTATTCAGCCCTATGCCCCGTATCGAGTTTTGAGGCAGTTGGGGAGATGCCAAATAATCCCGAAAAATAAAAATATCAGTGGCCAAGTAGTCGACATCGGGCCTGACAGACAATTTCATAAAGCTGCAGTTTGCAAAATTTGGAACAAATGTCAATACTTAACAGAAAATACTTGTGCATGGGATCGGTCCAAAGGTGAAGTGTCGCCAGGATACCTTGCTTGGTATAGGAGAGAAATTGAGTTCGAGAGGCCAGCCAAGGGGGCCCATCTCCAGAAATTCGTCGAGGAGTCGCAGGAACAGTGTGAATGGTTGGCTAAAGAACACGAGTACAGGGCTACAATAGGCAAACTGGAGAAGCAGGTCATGGATTTACAATTTGAGAAAGATTTGCAGGCCGCCGCGGATGAGGGTGAAAAGAAGAAACTAGCTGAATAAAATGAGGCCCTTCGAGTCCAAATTCAAAAAGTGAAAGTAGCGGCAGAAAACCCTATTCGAAGTGCCAAAGATGCAAAACTTATAGATAATTTGAGACAAAAGGTGAATGACTACAGTTTTGATTTGAACAAAGCAGAAAGAGAACTAGCCAGGGCTCGAAAACAATTGGCTGAAATTACGGCAGAACGAGCACGTCTGGTTAAACAGTTGAAAGAAGACTTCGATAGTGAGGTTGCAGGACTAAAGAAAAATATCATCACCGTAGAGAATAAGAAAATCAGACAGGTGAAAGACTTCAAGATTGAAAGAGAACAGTGTTATATGTTAATGGCACGGATAGAAAGAGACTTGCAACAACTCCAAGAACAGAACCAGTTGGCCGAATAAACTTTGGGAGCCAGAGTCGATCAGCTTGGGCATCTGTTGTAAGATAAGGGTGTCATAAGAGAGAGAATTACAAGGATCGCCCACTACATCGCGATGAAGTGCAGTAGCTGTGAAGACATGACTAAATCTATGTTCTTCGCCACTATGATGCTTTTTGTTCGTCGTGTAATGGAAGATCTCCACCGCCTCCAAGGGATTTAGCTAGTCGACCCGCAACAAGGCCGAATGATGCCTCGCGGGTCCCAGGGGAAATTGAAGCACTAATGTTTTCGTGATTTCTTGAGTCTGTATTTTCTTTCCATTGGAGTCTGTCAGTTTGTCTTGGAGTCTGTATTTTCTATTTATATAGGTTAGTTGTTTTTCGAGTCTGTAGTTCGTCTTTCATTGGAGTCTGTTACTTGTTTGCGTTTGTTGGTTTTCGAATTTTTGTGATCAAAGTTTGTTATATTATGAAAAATTGAAAATTCTAAAAAAATGTTTTATTGTTTCTTTACCTTTTATCTCCAAGAACTGCGCTTGGTCTAATTCATGCGGGGTCATGATACATAGGCAATCTCTATAGGATTCAACCGTAAGCAAATAAAAAAAAGGAAGAGAAAAAAAAGGAAAAACAATATGAGAAGAAAAGAAAAGAGGAAAACATAAGAAAGTCGAGAAAAAGAAACAATAAGAGAGGGAATGAGAGAGAAAACAAAGAAAAGCAAAAGCTAGGAAAAGAGATAAATGAGTAAGAGAACTTGCAGATGAAAAGTCGAGATGACACAAGCAGCCGCATAAATACATAATAGAAATGACTAACTGTTAGGGTGCATTCATTCCCCAAATGTGCGGATACCAATCTGTTAAAACTCTAACCGCTAACAAAATTGTTGTTGGTATTGAGTTTAGGCAGGTGGTTAGTTGTTCTGGCATTCTGGCAACCCATTCCTACAATACCCGGTCAAAAGGCAGATTGAACATGACTAATCAAGAATTGGAGGCGAGTATTTTTGAACCATCAAAAGAAGTGGAAGAAGTTGATGTTAAGGCAATGAAAGAAGAGATGTATAAGCTAAAGCAACAAATGGCCGAAATGTACCAGGCCTGGTCAAAAGGACATCCACCACCGGTTTACCCTGCTAACCCTACTTACATCACATTGTTGGCTCAGTATCAGGAGCCTCTTACTGTAAACTCATCTCCAGCCTTTCCTACTTACCAACAGTGCTACGGAACCACCTCCCAAACACCACCACCTCCACCACCCAAACAAATCCCATACCCTCCTACACCAATCACCCATGTCTTTGTGGCACCTCCACCTGCCACATTGCAAAGATCTTCCAGTGAGCCACAGTTTCAAACTCACGACGGCTAGTACTATCCTCTTGAGCCTAACTTTAAAGCTCCTGAGCCATATTTCCTACACCCCTCCCCCCTTTGACCTCCCGGCGGAAACCAAAAAGCCACCTAAGAGCCCGGAGCAGGAAGAGATGTTTCAAAAAGTAAAAAGCCTGGAGAAATCCTTCAGGAACATACAAGGATTGGGTGGTCAATTCAGTGTGGCCTATAAGGATTTGAGTATATTCCCAGATGTTCATCTACCAGCAGGGTTCAAGATGCCTAAGTTCGATCTGTATGACGGGCATGGCGATCCGGTAGAACATTTGAGAGGATTTTGCAGCAAAATGAGAGGGGGCAGGTGGAAAAGATAAGTTACTGATAGCGTACTTCAGCCAGAGTTTGAGTGGGTCTGCATTAGAATAGTATACACAACAGGACCATGGCAGGTGGTACACCTGGGACGAGTTGTCACAAGCGTTCGCTTGCCACTTCCAGTACAATATTGAAATCATTCCAGACCGTCTGTCACTGATAAAACTTGAGAAAAAACCCGGGGAGAGTTTAAGAGAATACGGGTTTTGTTGGAGGGAGCAGGCCGCGAGGGTCGACCCTCCAATGAAAGAAAGTGAGATGGTTGATTACTTTTTACAGGCGTTGGAGCCGACTTATTTTGGTCACTTGGTAACAGCGATTGGCAAGTCTTTTAATGAGGTTGTAAAGATGGGAGGCATGGTCGAGGAGGGACTTAAGTCCAACAAGATCATGAGTTATTCAGCGAGTAAAGCAACCACCCAGGCCATCCAAAACAGCACGGGAGGTATATTAGGAAAGAAGAAGAAAGAGGATGTTGCAGTAGTTGAGTCAAGAGCTTGGTCCAGGGGCCCGTCACCATATTACAACCAACCTAGACCCCACCCCCAAACTTACCCCCACACTCCATATAGCCCACCATAACACTATTACCCACCTCCTGATCCCCACTTCTCTGTCCATCATGGACAAACATACTCCCAACCTCCTGCCCACGCATAATGGCGCGTGCCAACCCCACAAAATACTTATCCAACTCCCCAAAGCACTTACCCACCTCCAAGAACCTACATAAATCCCCCTGGAGCAGGCTTCCGGTCTAACCAAACCTTCAAGCAGGAGAGAACGCAGAAACAGAAAACTTTCACCCCTTTGGGAGAATAATATACTAGTCTATTTCACAGGCTAAAACAGTTGGGAATATTGAGTCCAGTTGAGCCTAAGTTGCCAAATCCCCTTTCCAAGAAATCTTGATCATTCGTTGAGTTGTGAGTATTGTTCAGGGGCTCCGGGTCACAATACAGAGAAGTGCTAGAAATTGAAAATAGCTATTCAGGAGCTCATTGATACCCGCCAAATTGAGGTGCAGGCCCCGGAGATGCCTAACATCAATCAGAATCCATTGCCAACCCATCACGAGACCCATATGATTGAGCTAGTGCAAAAGGAAGGAGAGCATAATAAGCCTTCCCATACTGTAATGATGATCAGGTCTAGTGAGGACAGGCTGAGTGGGGAATCCACTAGTGGGAAGACATCGATCAAGGTGAAAGAGATAGGTGGTAAACCAGTTGTTGGGGTTCAGAAGGAGTCTTCGAGCGTTATTATAGTGAAACAAGAACAAGCCAAAGTGGTGGTGCCAGGGGCAGCTACCAAGCCCGTTGTAATCGTAGAAGGTGCTCGCATAGAGCCTGTTATTATCAAGCCAGTTAATCAGCTACCAGTAATCAGTGGCAAGTCCGTCCCGTGGAATTATGATCGAGTGATGGTGATGTACAAAGAGAAAGAAGTGAAAGAAGAAGTTTGTGAAACCCACAGTCTGACTCGCTTAGGGAGATGCTTTGCCCCTGAAGAGTTGAGAAAATCCAAAACCGCCAAATATAACTCTGCGCCAGTGAAGAAAGTTGTAACTGAGGAAGAAGCAGAATAATTCTTAAGGAAAATGAAGGTGCAAGATTATTCCATTGTACAACAGTTGAGAAAGATCCCTGCGCAGATTTCGTTGCTCTTATTATTGATCCATTCCGATGAGCACAGTCGGGTGCTGATGAAAATTTTGAATGAGGCTGATATTCCCAACAAGATATCGGTAAATCACTCGGAGAAAATAGAACAAAATATTCAAGGTAAACAGAGTTACCTTCTCTGATGATGAGTTGCCCGTGGAGGGTACTGAGCATAATAGGGCCCTTTATCTAACGATGAAGTGCAAAGATTCTGTGGTTACCCGAGTTCTGATTGACAATGGGTCTAATGAAAATATTTGGCCTATATCCATGCTGAACAAGATGAAAGTGTACGGTGAGAGAATTCGCAAAAAAAGCATTTGTGTTCGAGTGTTCGACAGTAGGGGCAAAGATTCAGTGGGTGGTATAGTACTAGAATTGACAATAGGTCCTATTGACTTCACTATGGAATTCCAAGTGTTGGATGTGGCGGTCTCTTACACTCTTTTGTTAGGGCATGCATCAAAGGAAGTGTTGTCCACCTTGCACCAGATAGTCAAATTTGAATGGGACAGACAGGAAATTGCGGTGCACGGTGAGGATAATTTTTGTGCTTTAGGTAACGCAATTGTGCCCTTTATCGAAGATGAAGATGACAAGGGTCCATGGGTCTATCAAGTCCTTGACACAGTATCAGTTGAAAAGATCCTAGAAGGTGAGCTTGTTTCAATCCCTAAGGTAGCAATCGCATTATTTATAGTGGCCTCGGAGATGTTGAAGAACAAATTTGTACCTGGCAAGGGTTTGTGTGCTTCCCTACAAGTATCATACAGCCAGTCTCTCTTCCTGGAAACTCGGATACTTTTGGTTTAGGGTTCGAGCCCACTGTTGCGGACATAAGGCGAGCTAGAAAGTTGGAAAAAAAAAGCATGGTTTCTTCCAAAACCTATCCCCCGCCTTTCCTGATCCTTTGTCAGGCCTGGTACTAAGAAGTGCCCAGCAACAACAATGGCTAGTTTCGTGGTTGCTCCCGATAAAGAGCTTCTTGAAAGGTTTGAAAAGTTGTTCGACGAGGTGAATACGGTCGAAGCTGGAAAAGGATCGAGCAAAGCAAATGTACAATTTGTGGGGCCCTGTGCAAAGATCAACAATTGGGAAGCTACTACTCTTCCTACTCAGAGAGAGTCATGGTAGTCGGCTTTTATTTTTCTTTCAGTTTAATCTGGATTATTTCCAGGGTTGTAATTCATATGCTATGTTACGTCTGTTTGGATGAGTTAAACCTTGTTATCTTTAAATTTCAATGAAATGCCATTTCCCGTCTTTCCATTCCTGATATTTTGTTTTTTATTTTTTCTTTTCTTTCTTTCACAGTTCTTTTTATGCTGGTTTCAATGACATGAAATGCATAAGGAATCTCCGACCCAGTCTTAAATGCCAATCTAATTCTAAAATAATAATACAAGAAATTGAGTGTGACGATTAAGTGGAGTATGATGATGATGAGGCTTTTGAGGAGATCAGTAAAAAATTAAGCCATTTTGAGGAAAAACCCAAACCTAACCTGAATGACACAGAAGCGATCAACTTAGGGGATCGAGATAATGTCCGAGAAACAAAAATGTGATGACCGAATTTCTGAGGTCTTGAAAACCTCATTTTTACTTGCCTCGATTTACGTGCGCAGTTCGAGCGTGTAGCCGGAAGGATTAAATATGAATTCTGTGTGAAAATGAAGAATTTTGATATTAATATTATTAAAGTTGACTTTGGTCAACATTTTGGGTAAACGGACCCAGACCTGAGATTGGACGGTCCCGAAAGGTTCTTAGAAAAATATGGGACTCGGGCATATGTCCGGAGTCGAAATCCGAGGTTTAGAACCCGAGTAAAAGAATTTTTCTGTTAAATTGTTTCTCTGAAATTGTTAAGGAAAATGGAAATAAAAATTGATTAGAAGACTAGGGTATCGCGCTCGTATTTTGGTTCCGACGCCCGGTACAAGTCTTATATATTGTTGAAGCGCTTTCTGTGAAGTTTGGGAAAAATCGGACGTCATTTGATGTGTTTTGAGCTAGAAATCGTAAACTCGATGCCTTACGGTATTTGGAAAGAAATCATGGGTTTTGAGACCCAAACTGATGATTTATGATGTTATTTGGGCGATTTGATCGCACGGATGAGTCTGTGGTATGTTTTTGAGATCATATGTGTGTTTGTTTTGGAGCCCCGAGGGCTCGGGTAAGTTTTGAGTGGGTCTCGGGAGGTCTTAGGCTTAGAAATGTGTTAAGTATCAGATGTTGCAGGGTTGCAGGACCCAGCGTGGCCGCGGTCATCTCCGCGCGGTCTGCGCAGTTCGCGTGATCCGCCCTGGAAGCCACGCGGCCGCGGTGTAGCTCGCGCGGTCCACGTGGTCAAGTTCAGAGGAGTCCCCATCCATGTTCTGACCAGCACGGCTGCACACCCAGTTCCTGCGGTCCGCGCTGGGAGGTTCAGAGAGGGCCCCAGATGCAAGCCCACCAATGCGGCCGCGCACCAAGATCGTGAGGTCCGTGCTGGTCCGTCAGTGAAGTATATAAATTCGAGATTTTCAGTTATTTTTACACTTTTTCAAAACTTAAAACATAAGGGGCGATTTTTCAAACAATTCGTCTTCTCAAAACGATTGGTAAGTGATTTCTAACCTATTTTCCTCCTTAAACATAATTTCAACTTCAAAACAAAGATTTTAATGGGGAAGTTTGGGAACTTAGGGTAGAACCTAGGGTTTCTAAAATTGGGGGTTTAGGGCTTCAATTTGGGGTCCGATTCCAAAATAACTTATATACTTGAGTTCATGGGGGAATGGGTAATCGGGTTTTGGTTCGAACCTTGGGTTTTGACTATGTGGGCCCAGGGGCATTTTGGGATTTTGAACAAACTTTGGGAAATGCATTTTCTATACATTCGAATTGATTTAAGTAGCATTTGTTAATATATTCAAGCAATTTGTGATTAGATTCGAGCGAGTTGGAGGTGGAACCGCGAGGTAAAGCGATAGTTGAGGATTAAGTGGATTTCAAGGCTTTGAGGTAAGTGTTTGGTTTAACCCTAGCTTGAGAGAATAAGAGTTGAGTCTTGTTGCTAATTGCTATGTAATCGAGTACGATGTATAGGCATGGTGACGAGTATCTATACATCGGTGTCTAGCATGACCATGAGTCCTTATAATGTTATTACCATGACTTGGTTGCGAACTCCGTGTTCATTGGAGAATTTCTATATGTTGTGAATAACATGTGAACGGTAATATGATTATTTGATTCCTGGGAGCATTGGCTCGAATTGTGATACAAATATTGAAAGTATATGAAATGACTAGATTCTTTGGTGCATTGTCTCAAAAAGGTAGAGTGAATTATAAGATAAAAAAAAGTAAGAAAAGAAAGTGTTATTGATTATTCCCTTGCCGGGACGTTTGGTTGAACTTGTCGGGTTCTTTCCCTTACCGGGATTTTTGTCAAATTTGCTTATTGTTATGTCCCCTAATTATGATTGTTGTTTGGGGAGTCAGACTGTTAAATGATATTGAGGATCGGGTTGCGCGCCGTAATAATGATATTGAGGATCGGGTTGCATGCTGCAACAATGATATATGAGGGTCGGGTTGCGCATCGCAATAGTGATACCTGATAAATGGTATGGGTCGGGTTGCACGCTGTAACAGTGATATTTGTGGAGAGGTTTGCCTACCGTAACAGTGGTATTTGTGGAGCGGGTTGCACGCCGCAACAGTGATATTTGTGGAGTGGGTTGCATGCCGCAACAGTGGTATTTGTGGAGCGGGTTGCACGCCGCAACAGTGATATTTCGGGTTGCACGCCGCAACAGTGATATTTGTGGAGCGAGTTGCACACCGCAACAGTTATTGATACCATGTGTCTGTATTGAGTGTTGATTCCTTGTTCATTATGAATCTAAGCTGCTTTAATTTTGTTACCTGGGATTGCTGTTAATATTGTATCTCCCCATAGCATATTTTCCCCCTCCCATGTTGTTAATTGTCTTGTATTCGATTTTTCGCTATATATTTATAACTGCACAGGTTTATGTGGTGTCCAGTCTAGCCTTGTCACTACTTCTCCGGGGTTAGGCTAGACACTTACCAGCACATGGGGTTGGTTGTGCTGATACTACACTTCTGTGCATTTTTGCACAGGTCCAGGTTTTGAGGAGCAGCAGCAGTAGTAGTGCGGGTGCAGGTTCTCATTTTCACGAGACTGAGGTAGCCTTGCAGGCGTCCGCAGGCCCGGCGTCTCTTCTTTATGTTCTCTTTTAGACTGTTGTCTCATTGTTTTCGAGACGGACAGCTTATATATTTCTTTCAGACCATTGTATTTAGTATATTCTTAGTAGTTCGTGAGTACCGTGACACCAAATCTTGGGTAAAGGCTATTAATGAACATTCTGCGTTATGATTCATAATTATAAATCAGACATCTGCTATTATTCTTGTTAAATTTCATGTTCTTTATTGAGGCTATAAACTGTTGAAATAATTGTTTAGCAAGGGAAAGATAATTGAGTTGGCTTGCCTAGCTACCATGAGTAGGCGCCATCACGATCCCAAAGGTGGGAAATCCGGGTCGTGACAAAAAATAAGCGTCCATCTTGAACCACAGCTCAGAGGGGGGATAATTAAAGTATTGTTTGAGTACAAAGATGTTTTTGTATGGTCATATGACGACATGCCGGGTCTAAGCACTAATTTGGTGGTTCACAAATTGCCCACCGACCCAGCATTCCCCCCTGTCAAGCAGAAGCTAAGGAAATTTAAAACTGATATGAGTGTGAAGATCAAAGAAGAAGTCACGAAGTAATTTGAGGAAAAAGTCATTCGAGTCACACAGTATCCCACCTGGTTATCCAATGTTGTGCTTGCGCCGAAGAAGGATGCAAAGACTCGGGTGTGCATTGACTATCGTGATCTCAACAAGGCAAGTCCAAAGGACAATTTCCCACTGCCAAACATGCATATCTTGATTGATAATTGTGCCAAACTTGAGATTGGTTCTTTTGTGGACTGTTATGCGGGCTATCACCAAATTTTAATGGATGAGGAAGATGCAGAGAAAACAGCACTCATCACTCCATGGGGAACGTACTGCTACAGAGTCATGCCATTTGGGTTGAAAAATGTTGGGGCAACCTATATGAGAGCGATGACAACTATATTCCATGACATGATACACAGAGAGATCGAGGTGTATGTGGATGATGTAATTATAAAGAGCAGGGAGCAGTCTGACCACGTCAGGGAACTGAGAAAGTTTTTTTAAAGGCTTCGCAGGTAAAATCTCAAGCTCAATCCTGCGAAATGTACTTTTGATGTTCCATCGGGGAAATTGTTGGGATTTATAGTCAGCCATCGAGGTATCGAATTGGACCCATCAAAAATCAAAGCCATACAAGAATTGCCACCTCCGAGGAACAAGACCGAGGTGATGAGCCTGTTAGGGAGATTGAATTATATCAGCAGGTTTATTGCTCAGCTTACGACAACTTGTGAGCCCATATTCAAGTTGTTAAAGAAAGAAGTCGCGGTCAGGTGGACGGACAAATGTCAAGAAGCATTTGATAAGATAAAAGGGTATCTATCAAACCCACCAGTGTTGGTCCCGCCAGAACCAGGGAGGCCTTTGATTCTGTATTTGACGATTTTGGACAACTCATTTGGATGCGTGCTAAGTCAACACGACATTATCGGCAGATAATGTACACTCAAGTCGAGAGGACGTGTTGTGCCTTAACTTGGGTAGCGCAGAAATTGAAACATTACTTATCATCCTATACTACCTACCGCATCTCTCGGTTGTACCCATTGAAGTATATCTTTTAGAAGTCCATGCCCACAAGGAGGCTCGCAAAGTGGCAAATCTTGCTCACGAAATTGACGTTGTCTATGTAACCCGAACTACAATGAAGGCACAAGCATTGGCTGGCCAATTGGCCGAGAATCCAGTAGATGAAGAATATGAACCTTTGAAGACATACTTCCCTGATGAAGAGGTTATGCATGTTGATGAGTTGGAACAAGTTGAGAAGCCAGGATGGAAGCATTTCTTTGATGGGGCTACCAATATGAAAGGTATCGGGATAGGTGCGATACTTATTTCTGAGACAGGGCAACACTACCCTGTCACAGCTCAGCTTCATTTTTATTGCACTAACAACATGGCCGAATATGAGGCATGTATCTTAGGTTTACGGTTGGCTATAGACATGGGTGTCCAGGAGGTCTTGGTCATTGGTAACTCGGACCTTCTGGTGCACCAGATTCAAGGGGAATGGGAAACACGAGATTTGAAGCTTATACCATACCGACAATGCTTGCACGATCTTTGTCAAAGGTTTCAGTCAATAGAGTTCAGGCATATTCCAAGGATTCATAATGAGGTTGTCGATGCCTTGGCTATTTTGGCATCAATGTTGCATCATCCGGATAAGGCCTATGTGGACCCTTTGCATATTCAGGTCCGCGATCAGCATGCCTATTGTAACATGGAAGAAGAAGAACTTGATGTTGAGCCATGGTTCCATGATATAAAAAAGCACCTCAGGATGGGAGTATATCCAGTATAGGCCACAGGGGATCAAAAAAGAGCAATTCAACATTTGGCAAGCGGATTTTTCTTCAACGGAGGGGTATTGTACAAAAGAACTCCAGATCTCGAGTTGTTGAGATGCGTAGATGCTAAACATGCCACAGTTATCATGACCGAGGTACACGCAGGAGTTTGTGGACTGCATATGAGTGGATACGTGTTGGCAAAGAAGATTCTTCGAGAAGGTTTTTATTGTCTTACTATGGAGCAAGATTGTATCAGCTTTGTGCGCAAGTGTCATCAGTGTCAGGTGCATGGAGATTTGATTCACTCTACACCATCGGAATTGCACACAATGTCTACACCATGGACATTCGTTGCATGGGGAATGGATGTCATTGGGCTAATTGAGCCAGCAGCGTCAAATGGGCATAGGTTAATTCTGGTGGCTATTGACTATTTCACTAAGTGAGTCGAGGCCAAAACTTTCAAGTCTGTAACCAAGAAGGCGGTGGTTGATTTTGTGCACTTGAATATCATTTGTTATTTTGGGATACCAAAGGTGATCATTACAGACAATGGGATAATCTCAACAGTCATTTAATGAAGTAAGTATGTCAGCAGTTTAAGATTGCACATCAAAATTCTACCCTTTACCGCCCCAAGGCAAATGGAGCGGTTGAAGCGGGCAATAAGAATATAAAGAAGATACTCCGGAAAATAGCAGAGGGTTCTAGACAATGGCATAAAAAGTTGCCTTTTGCTTTGCTGGGTTATCGCACTACTGTCCGTACTTCAGTAGGGGCGACCCCTTATTTGTTGGTGTATGGCATTGAGGCTGTGATACCTACAAAGGTGGAAATTTTGTCCCTTCGAATTGTCGCAGAAGCCAAGATTGATGAAGATGAATGGGTCAAAGCCTGCTTGGAGCAATTGAGTTTGATCGATGAGAAATGATTGGCAGCAGTGTGCCATGGTCAGTTGTATTAACAAAGAATTGCTAGAGCATATAATAAGAAGGTGCACCCACGAAAGTTTGAAGTGGGTCAACAAGTGTTGAGGCGTATTCTTCTACATCAGGCCGAGGCCAAAGGCAAGTTCGCCCCAAATTGGTAGGGCCATTCATCGTGACGAGAGTGTTGTCCAATGGTGATTTGTAATTGACAGACATAGAAGGCAAGTGTGTTGAAATGGCCATCAATTCCGATGCGGCCAAGAGATATTATGTATGATTTCCTTTGAATTAACTGCATTTATTTGTACTTGGTATATTTTGAAGATTGGAATGACGAAGGCATTTTGTTCTGCTATCTAAACACTTTATCCTTTGCTACCTCTTTTGAACCTCAGTTATTTTCTTTCGTACCTCTCTTTTGGAATCAATGACAAAGTGCATAAACACAAGCATGGAAAGTAAGTGAAGGGAAAGGAAAAGGAAAATAGTGAAAAGAGAGAGAGAAGGAAAATGAAAAAAAAAAGAAAAAGAAAAGGAAAAGAAAATCAGGAAAAGAAAAATAAAAAGAAAAATAAAAAGAAAAAGAAAAAGAAAAAGAAAAGAAATGAAAAGAAAAGAAAAAAAGGAAGAAAAATAGAGAAAATGGAAGAAAAGAAAAATCACAACAACAAAGTAATTTCTATGTCCTGAACTACGTTCGACTTGATTCCGAAAGGATACGTAGGCAGTCTCTCTCTGAGGTTCAGTCACACCAAAATAAAAATCCAAAAGTCCCCAAGAAAGAAACTGGGGCAGAAGTTGTGGTTGTTGTGAGAAATCTGATTCTGAAAGTTGTAATTTTTAACCCATTTGAATTTTTTGAGCCTTTTATACCCTTTCTTTCTAACCGCGTCCAAAAACCCACGTTACAGTCCAAAGAAAGACCTTCTGATCAATCTTCGAGAAGTGCCAAGGTGAGCAGGTAAATGGTAACTCATGTTAGGGGCAACACTCTGTTCAAGCAGGAAAAATCAAAAAAATTAAAAAGTCTTATTGGTGAAAACCCTCACGGGCACCGTAAGGCGACGGGAGCTGAGAGAAATAAAATGAGAGAGTCTTATTGGTGAAAACCCTCACAAGCACTGTAATGCAACACGAGCTGAGAGAAATAAAATGAGAGAGTCTTATTGGTGAAAACCCTCACGAGCACTGTAAGGCGACGCAAGCTGAGAGAAATGAAAATGAGAGAGTCTTATTGGTGAAAACCCTCGTGGACACCTTAAGGAGAAAGTGAGTTTTCAGTTGAACAAGTGAGAGGGGTTTGTGGGTGAAAACCGTTCAGCACACCGCTGGAGGAACAAGGTTAGGGTTTGGTTGAAGAAATCAGGTTATGGAATTTAGGGGCAACGAAGCATGGCAATTGAAAGTTGATTGGTTGGACGGATTGAGCCGATTATTCCGAAATGCATGTCATGATCAATGGTGCCAGTTGTTCCACTCAGATAAGTCTTTTTCCTTTTCTTTCCTTTTTGTAAATCGTGCGGTTTTGGATTCTTTTTATCCTTAACTCTCAAGGTCATTGCATTTCATTCCTTTTGAGGTTTGTTCTTCAAGATGTTTCAATGTCATTCTTGTTCAAAACAAAGAAGAAAGGATGTCAAGGCTCACTACCAGTCTTCCAATTGTAAAAGCACAGTGGGGCCAAAACATACCAAAGATGGCATGATGCAAAGTAAGATACAAAGAATCACCGGAAGTTTCATTGGTGGTTTGATTGGGTAGTCTTATGGGGGATGCAAAGTTTCAGATAAAAGGGGTCAGAGGTAGAAGCAACAGTGTGGGTATGAAACACTCAGGTCATCGAAGGTCGTGGGGGTTGAAAGTCAGTCAGAAAGGCAAGCGGTTCAGGGCCAGTTCAAGAAGCAAGGCAAGGCAAAACACAGCAGCGGAGACGTCTTCAGCAAGAATGCCATCATCTAACCACCATTTTTAAACTGACAAGATTTTTCTTTGATTGAAATAGGGGCAGAAAATTATCTTTGTTTTGTCTATTTTGTCGAAGTCAGGAGCCCGCCTGGAGAACAGAGGCATACATTTCAAGTTTTAGCAGTCAGGAGCCCGCCTGGAGAACAGAGGCATACATTTCAAACTTTAGCAGTCAAGAGCCCGCCTGGAGAACAGAGGCATACATTTCAAATTTTAGCAGTCAGGACCCCGCCTGAAGAAAAGAGAGAGTACAATTCAAGTTTTAGCTTTCAAATTCTTATTAATATCTAGTAATATGATGCCCAGCCACCAGACTGGGGCAGAAATTTCCTTTGTTTTGTCTATGTTGTCGAAGTCAAGAGCCCGCCTGGAGAATAGAGGCATACATTTCAAGTTTTACATTACAATTCAAGTTTTAGTTTTCAAATTCTTATTAATATCTGGTATATGATGCCCATTCACCAAACTGGAGCAAGATATTTTCTTTTTTTATCTATTTTGTTGAAGTCAGGAGCCCGTCTAGAGAACAGAGGCACACATGTCAAGTTTTAGCAGTCAGAAGCCCGCCTGGAGAACAGAGGCACACATGTCAAGTTTCAGCAGTCAGAAGCCTACCTGGAGAACATAGGCATACATTTCAAGTCTCAGCAATCAGGAGCCCTCCTGGAGAATAGAGGCATACATTTCAAGTTTCAGCAGTTAGGAGCCCGCCTGGAAAACAGAGGCATATATTTCAAGTTTCAGCAATCAGGAGCCCGCCTGTAGAACATAGGCATATATTTCAATTTTCAGCGGTCAAGCATCACTCGAAGAAAGGGCAAAACATCTCAGGTCACAATTTAAGGCAGCAACAAAAGGATGCCACTGGGAGAATACAAGACAACAAGGCAACAAGAAACACAAGAGCAAGTTTGAAGATCTATATAGGACTCTTGTAATTCATATATCATATCCTAGTCTAGCTTTTTTTTGTATTTTTGACATGGTGTAATAAGGAGGTTCAGTAAGCAGTAGCAACAGCAACAGCAGCAGCAGCAGTGAAACCACAACTTTATGGTAGTCCCAGCTACCAGACATTCTCGAACTACACTGACCTGATTCATTTTCAGCGAAGGATGTGTAGGCAGCGACAGAAGCAAGGTGTGGTCAACTCTTTCAAAAATGTTTCACACGGAGTATCCAAACGGGCAAAAATCGCTCGTATCCGCTCACTTATCTTTGCACAAAAACTCTTCGTATTTTCGAGCAAAAAGGGACAACTGTGAACACATGATTTTTTCCCTATATAAATTACTACCATAATTTCAAACAAAATGATTTCTTTTTATTATTTGAAATTTTGTGGACTTTTTTGGCATTTCTCGCATTTTGTCCGTGCATTTTAATTAATATCAAAATACAAAAATATGCATTGCATTTAGGATTTAATTTTACATATTTTCGAAATTAATTATTAATTAGGAGTTTTACAAAAATCACAAAAATAATTTATTTCAGCATTATTTAATTTTTAGCTTGGAATTTTTGTTGGTTTTCATTTAATTTGATATTTGATTAGCTTGTGATAATTGTTAGAGTTAATTCGTGTGATTTGGTAGTTTAATTTAGTTTTCAGAATTAATTTAGGGTTTAGTTTAATTTTGAAATAAAAGAAAAGAAAAGCAACAAAAAAAGAATTTAATTTTGAGGAAAAGAAAAGATATTGAAAAGAGAAGAGAAATAAGAATTTGGGGCATTTGGTCCAAGCCTGTAACAGCCCAAATAATTTCCCCCTAGACCCGTCCAAACCCACAGCCCAAGTTTCCCCCAACCCGGTCCACCCTCTCCCAAATGAAAAGGCACTGTTTGGCTTGGAATGAATCTTGATTGTCGAGGTTAATTTGATCAAATGGCTTGGAATCCGGGATCAATTAGTATAAGAATGTCCGAAGGTCACCCCTTACCCCTTTCATCCCCGTCTCTCAGACCCCCCCCCCCCCCCC
>MU666528.1:51032-67430 GCA_026770625.1 Nicotiana glauca
ACCCACCCAAAACCCTAGAGAGGCTCAGCCGCCCTAGTCTGCTCCGACAAACCTGCCGGCGGCGATAGCCCAAACTACCCCAATGGCCACCAAATCTACACCCTAGCTCCCTCTCCTTATCCTCATTCCGATTACACGTCCCTTTTCCCTCGAATCGCGCCCAAATCTCTTGAATCTTACTCAGAAGCTGCAAACCCTAGCGCCACCACAGTTCCTTCGGTGGCGGCGCAACTACTAAATCACTCCAACTTACACCCTATAGTCAATTTGTTTCCCCCATCCAAAATCCACACTCAAATCCCCTCAAAGACCTCCAAACCATTCGAATTTCAAATCTGGAGTTGCAAGGTCCAAACCCTAAATGGATGTCGTAGGGTTTCTGTCTCGAGCTGTGCTTGGTTTTCTTCATCAACTAGTGTTGTCCATCTGTCCCTGCCTAAGTAAATGGGTATGAAGTTGGAGTTTCAAGTCTGGGGTGTGAGGCGGTTCATGCTGAGTAAGAATTCTTTTTCCCTGTTAATCAATCCATCCTCCTCCCCATCTCTTTTCTTTTAATTCAGTTTCATGTTTAATTTTTAGTTTCGAATTAAGTCATGTTTGTCCTATTAAGTCAATCGTATATATTTTGTTCTTTGTTTGGTTGTATCAGGGCAGGTGGTTAGTTTCAATCACGACAATCTTGTAATCGAGTCTCCATCTACATAAGTGATGTTGAGATTGTTGTTTGTTATTCATATTGCTTGTTTTAATTGTCAGAAGTTTCTTTTGCATTTTTGTTGAAAAATTCCATCTTGATCCATTAGTATTTGATTAGGTTTGTTTGTGACATTTTAGAGGACCTTAGGGGGAGCCAATTGCTAGCCTGAAAAATATAGGGGTCTCAAAGGGATAGTTAAAATCTATAATAACTAATTGGGCTGGGGGTAATTTAGGTAGTTTAAGTTGGAGGGAATCTTTCATAACAGAAATAGAAGCTTCTAGGGGGTTCTAGGATATTTCAGGTCTTTTGATGGGTAAAACTTGGGTAGGAAGTTAGAAATTGGGGGGTTGCTTAGGCTAAAAATAAAAACTCAAGAGGGACTAAGGGTGCAAAGTTAATTCAGCAGGGCTGCCCCATGGTTGAGCCTATATAAGATATACTATTCTTGCCTTTCAAGACAAGCATTAGAGAGTAAAAAATATCCCAAAAATCTGACGTCTAAAATACAAAGGAGGCTACTGTTCTATAGGATTAGAGCTGAAAAATCTCTGAGCGTTTGTCATCTCTGAATCAACTCTGGTTTTCATTCTTTATTTGGACTTTGAAATGGTTTGAAAATAGTTAGTAAGGTTGAATTTGCTTGTTTTCCCAAGTTATCTAGTTGGTTGAAGCTGGTGTTAGCCATTTGAGCTGTATTTTCTGGGTTGGAATTGTGTGAATCACTGTTCAATTGGTGTAAGGGTAGCTCTGCTTGTTCTGTTGTTGCTGCTGATCTAACTGACTCTCACCCCTTTCTTATTTCTTCGTTTCCAAGTATATTTTGATCACTATGGATGCTATTTGGCATGTAATCTGAAGATTGAGCTGAAAAATCAACTATGGACTTAGTTTTGTAACCGTTACATGGCTTTGAAGTTTCCCTGTTTAATATGTTGTCAAGCATGATTGTAGTTATTAATTAGATCTTGTTATTTTAGTATGGTGACTATTTTCTAATATAGTTATTAATAGCTATTAAGAATGTTTGTAAAAATTAGGATCTGATGATTATAATAAAGTAACACAGTAGTATTATATCACCGACTTGTGATGTCAGTTTTAGTAATTCAGAATAATTTGAAATGGATTCAAAGCATGAAAATGGGTAATAATTGGTATGTTCTGCACATATTTGATCCCTGTGATTGGAATGGTCATTATGTGAGTGTGATTATATTTTGAATATTCATGAAGTTAAATTCTAATCAGTTTTTTAGCCTTCAGTAATGGTATGTTCAATTGTTTGATCTTGCCATGACAAATGTACAGGGGTATGGGCCTCTTGGGCCGTTCTTTACTCTTTGTCATTTTGAGGTTCTTCAGTTCATCTCACATCGGAATTGGGTTCACATGGACCCCAGGCCCAATATTGGGAGCCGGATTCCTATAGTTAGGCTCACAAGGCCTCGTTCCTAAGCTCTTATGCTTCAGTTGAAGTGTGTTGTTTAAAATTGGGTCTGTCTATGGCATTCATTCTAGGCCTTCAGGGGTCCAGCATATTGTTTTCTGCAAATAGGACTTTGGGCTCATTGGGCCCAAGCCTGGGAGATGGCCAGCGTTTGGACCTTAAGTTAAAAGGCCCTTTTAATTAGTTGATTTCTATTTTAGTTAATAGGTTCGAGTTTATTTAAACAAGTAGTGAGTTCCTTAATTTTCAATTAGGTTCTTTTAATATTGAGGTAAGCCGTGATTAGATAATTCATAATGAATGGCCCTCGTGGATTAGTTTAGAAACACCTTAATTAGAATAGATTGGAGGTGTGCCATATTAATCAATTGAATAATTTATGGCCCTCCAAGACATAGTTTGAATCTCCCTTTTAAAATTGATTTGAGGTGCGCTATGCCAAACAAAAATAATAAATTTCGTGTCCCTCATTAATCATTTCTTCAAAAATATTTAGAACTCGGGACGTGCCATTTAGCAAATTCTCATGGCCTCCCGCAAAGTAATTAAGTGCGTAGTTGCTTTAGGCGCGTATTTTAATAATATTACCTTCTTAAACTCGGGTGCACATTTATGTGACCCAAATTCAAATCTCAACGATTTTAGAATATGTCAAAAATCACCGGTGCATTTATGTGACGTGGTTCTAGACGTGTTTTAATAACGTTGCAATTTTCTCTAAAAATGGATAAAAGCGGTTAAAACTAAAATTTGCACATAGGTTCATAATTGTTTAAAATCAGATAATCAAGCCAAATATGACAGTTGAGCGACCGTGCTAGAACCACGGAACTCGAGAATGCCTAACACCTTCTCCCGGGTTAACAGAATTCCTTACTCGGATTTCTGGTTCGCGGACTGTTAAACAGAGTCATTCTTTTCCTCGATTCGAGATTCAACCGGTGACTTGGGACACCATAAATCTCCCAAGTGGCGACTCTGAATCTTCTAATAACAAATTCCATTTCGATTGTCCTTTAATTGAAAAAACTCTTTCATACCCTTTCCAGGGTGTAGTAGTAAAAAAGGAGGTGTGATACCACTTACCTCATAACCAGGTTGGATCCTTTGAAATACATATTCCAGAAACCAATGCCCATGGGAAGATTAGAAAAATGGCAGATCCTGCTCATTGAATTTGACACAGTCTACGTCACTCGCACGGCAATGAAATCCCAGGCATTGGCGGATCATTTGGATGAAAACCCGGTTGATGATGAATACGAACCTTTGAACACTTACTTCCCGGATGAAGAGGTAAATTCGGTCAAGTAAATATCCGAGGATACTACTGCGTGGAAGATGTTCTTTGATGGAGCAGTAAATGCAAGAGGTGTGGGAATTAGGGCAGTCTTGATCTCACCTACTAGACAGCATTACCCAGCCACAGCCTAACTCTAGTTTTTCTACACAAACAACACTATCGAGTATGAAGCCTGCATCATGGGTATAAACATGGCAATCAACCAGGATGTCGAAGAGTTATTGATCATGGGAGACTCAGATCTGATTATCCGGCAAGCCTAGGGAGAATGGGAAACCTGAGATGTTAAGCTTATCCCTCACAAGTAGCATGTGGAAGACTTCAGCAAGCGATTCAAGTCAATAGAGTTCAGGTAAATCCCTCATTGTCACAACGAATTGGCCGACGCACTTGCTACTTTGGCCTCAATGCTGCCGTACCTAGGCAATGCTCACATAGATCCCTTGGAAATCCAAATCTGGGAAAGGAATGGTTATTGTAATATAGTTGAAGTAGAACCAAATACTCAACCATGGTACCGTGACATCAAAAGATTTCTGAAACGCAAGAATACTCCGAGCAAGCTAGTGGGGACCAAAAGAGAACCATTAGACGGCATGCGAGTGGTTTGTTTTTGAGTGGTGATGTCTTGTACAAAAGAACTCCAGACCTCAACTTGTTAAGATGTGTTGACGCAGAAGAGGCTGGAAGAATCATGCATGAAGTGCACGCGGGAGTATGCGGACCCCACATGAACGGGTATGTTTTAGCAAAGAAAATCCTTCGAGCATGTTATTACTGGATAACTATGGAAAATGACTATTTCAGCTTTGTCTGGAAGTGCCATCAATGTCAAGTGCATGGTGATTTAATTCATGCACCGCCTACAGAACTACATCCCATGTCAGCCCTTGGCCATTTGTTGCTTGGGGCATGGACGTCATTGGTTCGATCGAGCCGAAAGCCTCAAATGGGCATATATTCATACTGGTTGTCATTAACTACTTCACGAAATGGGTTGAAGCCATCACTCTCAAATGTGTCACCAAGAAGGCTGTGGTAGTTTCGTGCACTCCACTATTGTCTGTCGATTTGGTATTCCTACAACTATCATCACAGATAATGCTGCAAAAGTGAGTAGTCGTTTGATGGAGGAAATATGCGAACAATTCAAAATAATGCATAGGAACTCTACTCCTTATTGGCCTAAAGCCAATTGTGCTATCGAAGCAGCAAACAAGAACATCAAGAAGATTTTGAGAAAGATGATTCAGAGCTCCAGGCAGTGGCATGAAAAGTTGCCTTTTGCATTATTGGGATATCGCACTACGGTGCGTACATCGGTAGGAGCAACCCCATACCTCTTGGTCTATGGCACTAAAGCCATAATACCCGCGGAAGTTGAAATTCCCTCTGTCCGGATCATCGTAGAAGCTGAAATTGAAGACAGTGAGTGGGTCAAGACCCGTCTAGAACAGTTGATCCTGATTGATGAAAAGTGAATGGATGCGGTCTGCCATGGGCAGTTGTACTAACAAAGAATGGTCCATGCCTACAACAAGAAAGTGCGGCCCAGGAATTTCGAAGTGGGGCAACTCGTGTTAAGGCGCATTCTTCCCCATCATCAGGAAGTGAAAGGAAAGTTTGCCCCTAACTGGAAAGGCACGTATATCATCATAAAGATATTGCTAATAGGAGTATTGTACTTGGGAGATGTCAAAGGAAATGATCTCGACGCAGCTGTGAATACGGACGCAGTAAAAAGGAACTATGTTTAGGCTCTCTACAGCAATGATATTATCTGATTGGGATGACTAAGGCTTTCATTTTCACTATCCAAATACTATCCACCTCTTGCAAAACCCTTTGAGCCGATTACTTTTCTTTGACTACCCTCTTTAGAACCCGAAAATGTTATTGAAAAAAAAGAAGGAAAAATGAAAAAAGAAAAAAAACATCAAAACAAAAGAAAGAAAAAGAAAACAAAGCAAAACAAAAAACAAAATGTTTCCATGAACTACGTTCGACTTGATTCTAAAAGGATACGTAGGCAGCCTCTCTCTGGGGTTCAGTCACAACAAAATAAAAATCTAGTTTTCCCCAAAAATTTAAACTACAAATGATATAATAGTTTGTTGATGATCCCGCCCAAACGGTTCCAAAGTTGTAATGTGATCCAATTCTCTTTTTACTCGAACCTTGTCGAAGTCCTTCTGATCAATCAACCAAAGGCGTCGGAATTAGAGGACACAGTGGCTTATATCTGATACAATCAAAATGAGAGAAATAAAATAAGAGAGTCTATCGGTGAAAACCTATGGGCACCATAAGGCAACGGTGAGCAAAAATTGAAAATGAGAGAGTCTGGTTGGTGAAAACTCATAAAGAGTACTGTTAGGCGACGGTGAGACGAGAAATGAGAGAGGTCGATTGGCGAAAACCCGCAAAGGGCGCCGTCGATCGAGAAAAAATCCCTCACCACCATCAGAGTCCTGGCAAGGTTTCTCGGTTTGGAAATATGGGTCACAATGAGGTTATGAGAAGTTGGGAAAGTTTGTGTGGGTCGGGCATCCAGTCCAAGAAGCATGTCATGTCTAGTGAAGCCTGCATGTACCCCAGATAAGTCCTTCCTTCCTTCCCGAAAGGGACACTTTTCTTTAAATTTATTTTTCTTTCCTTTTTTTTACTTTTCCTTGAATCCCTTTCGATCTAACTCTATTTTCAAAACTAATACAAAGAAAAAGTGGTAATATTGGCTTTACAGGATTCTGCCTAACAAAAGCCAAATAAAAGTACCCAGCCTCAGCGGGTGCATTAAGTCGATCCTGACTGGAGATGATGGCTGATGCTCTGAAATCAAACTTATTGAAAAGGAAAAGAAAGACAAATTCAAAAGCCCCAAAGGTAGAATAAAGTAGAAGGGCCAAAGCCCCACACGGGCGAGCCGTCATGATAAATTTTTGAAAAGTTGAGTCCCATGGTTTAGGAAAGAGATCAATCTTCAGAAAAGCCAGCAAACAGCAGGGGTTCTCGCCAAAAGAGTTGGGCTGAAATCAAGTGATCAAAACAATCAAGGCCACAAAACCAACCACCATTTCAAACTAACAATTGTTCTTTGTTTGAAAAATTGAAACAGGTGCAATCCAATCAACCGTGCAAGAAGCAGGTGCAACCAAAAAGGAAAAGAAATGCGCAAGTGTTAGAAACAGCTTTACAACAAGGAATCAACCCAAAAGGGAAGTTTCCACCAAATTCTTTCCTGCATTTTTACTAAAAAAAATAAAATGAAAAAAAAAAGAAATAAGAAGAAAATTCAAAAAAAATTATGTTGCCTTGGTCCTATGCCTTTGGAAATTATCCACACGGCTATGAGATTATATGCCCTCGTGAGACTTTGCAGGAAGCTACACCATGAATCATCTACATGAGGCTGCCATAGGCAATGTGAGGCACAGAGGAATGATTATATAGCGAAGGCATATGGGCAACAACACCGGTGCTATTGTCCCCCTTTATTTCTACTTTTCCTGTTGTTGTAATTTTCTTTTCTATTATTAAGGAAAACTAGACCTAGGCGCTTGCCTAGCGGTTTGCTAAAAAAAATATCAATCTTTTATGCTTTTCCAACATTAGGGCCCCAATACCTGAGTTGAGTTTTTAGACATATGACCTCCATTCCCTAGTTGCCTTTTTACCAACATTAGGGCTTCAATCCCTAAGTTGAATTTTTAGACATAAGGCCTCTATTCCCTAGTCGCCTTTTTGCCAACATTAGGGCTCCAATCCCTGAGTTGAGATTTTAGACATAGGGCCTCCATTCCCTAGTCGTCTTTTACCAATATTAGGGCTCCAATCCCTGAGTTTAGATTTTAGACATAGGACCTATATTCCCTAGTCATCTTTTTTCTAACATTAGGGCTCCAATCCCTGATTTGAGATTTTTAGACATAGGGCCTCCATTCCCTAGTCACCTTTTTTACCAACATTAGGGTTCCAATCCTTGAGTTGAGTTTGTAGACATAGGGCCTCCATTCCCTAGTCACCTTTTTACCAACATTAGGGCTCCAATCCCTGAGTTGAGATTTTAGACGTAGGGCATCCACTATCTAGTCGTCTTTTTTTTACCAACATTAGGACTCCAATCCCTCAGTTGAGTTTTTAGACATAGGGCCTCCATTCCCTAGTCACCTTTTTACCAACATTAGGACTCCAATCCCTCAGTTGAGTTTTTAGACATAGGGCCTCCATTCCCTAGTCACCTTTTTACCAACATTAGGACTCCAATCCCTCAGTTGAGTTTTTAGACATAGGGCCTCCATTCCCTAGTCACCTTTTTACCAACATTAGGGCTCCAATCCCTGAGTTGAGATTTTAGACATAGGGCATCCACTATCTAGTCGCCTTTTTTTTACCAACATTAGGACTCCAATCCCTCAGTTGAGTTTTTAGACATAGGGCCTCCATTCCCTAGTCGCCTTTTACCAACTTTAGGGCTCCAATCCCTGAGTTGAGTTTTTAGACATAGGGCATCCATTCCCTAGTCGCCTATTTACTAACATTAGGGCTCCAATCCCTGATTTGAGTTTTTAGATATAGGGCCTTCATTCCCTAGTCGCCTTTTTTACCAACATTAGGGCTCCAGTCCCTGAGTTGAGATTTTAGACATAGGGCCTCCATTCCCTAGTCGCCTTCTACCAATATTAGGACTCCAATCCTTGAGTTGAGTTTTTAGACATAGGGCCTCCATTCCCTAGTCGCCTTTTTTTTACCAACATTAAGGCTCCAATCCCTGAGTTGAGTTTTAAACATAGGGCCTCCATTCCGTAGTCACCTTATACCAACATTAGGGATCCAATCACTGAGTTGAGTTTTTAGACATAGGGCCTTCATTCCCTAGTTGCCTTTTTATCAACATTAAGGCTCCAATCCCTGAGTTGAGTTTTTAGGCCTAGGGCCTCCATTCCTTAGTCGCCTTTTTTCCAATATTAGGGCTCCAATCCCTGAGTTGAGATTTTAAACATAGGGTTTTCATTCCCTATTCGCCTTTTTACCAATATTAGGGCTCCAATCCCTGAGTTGAGAATTTTAGACATAGGGCCTCAATCCCCTATTCGCTTTTTTTTGCCAACATTAGGGCTCCAATCCCTAAGTTGAGTTTTTAGACATAGGGCCTTCATTCCCTAGTCACCTTTTCACCAACATTAGGGCTCTAATCCCTGAGTTGACATTTTTAATATAGAACTCCATTCCCTAATCTTTTCCTTTCTAGATAGATGCAATCCTTATTTTATTTGCTTTTGAAAAAGAAAAAAGAAAAAAAAGACAAGAGAAAAGAGAAGAAGTTCAGATTTTTCTCACCAAATAACTCATGAAATTTTCCTAGTGAAACTGGGGCAGAAAATTTCATTTGTTTGTTTGTTTTGGCATCTGAGTAGGATTGATATCGAGGCACGAGATCCAAGGTAGCCGAAAGAATGAGCCTCAATCCAGAATAAAGAAAAGAAGAAAAAGAACAAAAAGAAGTGAATTCAAAATGCTGCAGGAGACAAAGATGCGGACTGCTCATGAATGCGATTAAAGTCACAAGATTCGGATCGGAGTCCACACAAAATCAGCTAAGACTCGAGATCAAGCTTCAAGAGATTTGTAGATAGGAATCTTGTAACTCGTAGTTGGCAGGCCTAGCTAGCTTAGCTTTTGATTTTCTTATTGGTGTAATAAGGAGGTAGGCAAGCAGTAGCAGCAGCAGCAACAGTGAAATCACAGCTTCCTGATAGTCCCAGATACCAAAACTTTCAGAACTACACTGACCTGATTCTTTTATAGCCAAGGATATGTGGGCAACCTTTGAAGCAAGGTTCGGTCAGAAACTTTTCAAAAAATGCTTCTCATGGAGCATCAAGCAGGCAAAAATCCCTCATCGTTGCTCCTTTTATCTTTGCCTGAGAACCCTTCGTATCTTCGAGCAAAGAGAGGCAGCTGTGAGCACGTGATTTTTGCCTCACATGAATTACTCCTACAAAATTCCCAAAATTAGGATTTTTCCTTTAATTATTTGGTTTTTAGGAATTAATTGCATAATTTTCGTGTTTGTTTGCATTTTTGTGCGCATGTTTAATTTAATTAATTTATAAAAATAAAAGGTATGCCGATGCCTTATGTTATGGCAATTAAGGACATGTACGACGGGTCTAAGACTCGGGTTAGGACAGTAGGAGGGGACTCTGAGCCTTTTCCGGTCGAAATGGGATTACACCAAGGCTCTGCGCTTAGTCCATTCTTATTCGCCCTGGTGATGGATGCGATATCAGGCCATATTCAAGGGGAGGTGCCATGGTGCATGCTATTCGCCGATGACATAGTTCTGATTGACGAGTCACGAGCCGGTGTTAACGAGAGATTGGAAGTCTGGAGACAGACTCTTGAGTCGAAGGGCTTCAAGCTAAGCAGGACGAAGACGGAATACCTCGAGTGTAAGTTCAGCGCCGGGCCGGGGGAAGTGGACGTGGATGTGAGGCTTGAGTCACAAATTATCCCAAGTAGAAGCAGCTTCAAGTATCTTGGGTCGATTATCCACGGGGGAGGGGAGATCGACGATGATGTCACACACCGTATTGGTGTAGGATGGATGAAGTGGAGGTTAGCATCTGGAGTCTTGTGTGATAAGAGAGTGCCAACGATACTCAAAGGTAAGTTCTATAAAGCGGTGGTTAGACCGGCCATGATGTATGGGGCTGAGTGTTGGCCTGTTAAGAACTCACATATCCAAAAGATAAAAGTAGCTGAAATGAGGATGTTGAGGTGGATGTGTGGGCACACTAGAAAGGATAAGATTAGGAATGATAGCATTCGAGAGAAGGCGCACGTGGCCCCTATTGATGACAAGATGCGGGAAGCGAGGCTCAGATGGTTCGGTCATGTACAGAGGAGAAGCCTAGATGCTCCAGTAAGGAGGTGTGAGCGGTTGGTCGTGCAAGGCACGAGAAGAGGCAGAGGGCGGCCAAAGAAGTATTGGGGAGAGGTGATCAGGCAGGATATGGTGAGGCTTCAGATTTCTGAGGACATGGCACTTGATAGGAAGTTATGGAAGAAGAGTATTTCGGTTATAGGCTAGGAGGTAGTGGACTAGTTCGGTGGTTTTTTGTCTAAGATAGCTAGGGGCAATGTCGAGTTTTTCTATTTTCTATTTACGATATAGGATCAATTTACAAACCATCGTTTCTGCTTTGAACTATTATTATTATTATTTATTCTTCTCCTGCTTTCTATGTTCCTTTTACCGTATGATTTCCGCGGTGAATCTAATACTCTCTGCTTTTATCTTTTTTTGTCTTTTTTATTATATTGAGCCGAGGGTCTTTCGAAAATAGCCTCTCTGCCCTCTTGGGATAGGGGTAAGGTCTGCATACACACTACCCTCCCCAGACCCCACTTGTGGGATTTTACTGGGTTGTTGTTGTTGTTGTTGTTATAAAAATACAAAAATGTATTGCATTTGCATTTAGGATCCAATTTTATATCCTTTTCTTAGGCTAATTATTTAATTAATGTTAGAAAAATGAAAGAAAATGCCAAAAACAGTTCATTTTGCATCTTTACTTTTTAATTTTCGAATTTGTTATAGTTTTCTTTTATTTTAAAACTTAATTAATTTTTAATGAGCAATTAGTTTCTTAATTTCGTTTTAGAATTAAAATATATTTTATTTTAATTTGTAGTTAATAAAATTTGAAAATGAAAAAAAAAATTAAAAAGGAGAATTTAAAGAAAATCAGATCTCTTGGGCCAAAATTTGGAATTTCCTAGGCCCAAACCAAATTTCCCCTTTGAAACCCATCTTCCTAAGCCCAAATTACCCTTGAACTGGTCCAGTTCCCCATTCCTATCCAAACAATCCCATTTTGCCCTCTTCTAATCACTATCGTTGGATCTCACTAATCTAACGGTCCGGAACTGATGGGCTCTTTGACATATATATGTCCTAACACGACCTCATACCCCCTCTCAGAACCCCAGTCATCTTTCACACACCCCTTGAAAGCTCCAATCAAACTCCGCCTTCAACCGCCGCATGTCGCATGTCGGAAATCGTCCACGGCGGTGGCCGGCGGCCAATCGCTACTATTTTAACACTACCGATTCTCCTCCACCTCCCCATCCCGAATATATAAATTCTTCTCCTCAAATCCACCCAGAATTCTTCGAATTTTAGATCAAAAAAGTGGAAACCCTAGCGCTACCCCTATTTTCTCTGGCGGCGGCGCCACCACAAAACGGCCCCAAACTAACACCCCAGAGCTCCCTCGCTCCCCTCTTTCCAAAACCTCACTTGGTTTCCCTTGAAACTAGCTAGAAATGTTCAAATATTGAATCAAAGAGTCGAACCGTAAAATCCCAAAATCCCAAATCGAGATTTCAGTGAAGGATTAGTGTCAAGTTTGATTTTATTCGTGTGTTATTGACAAGAACACACGATTAAGGTCAGGCTCGGCCAAAATTTGAAGATTTGAAGGACTTTTCGATTTCTACTGTCCAGGCCACCTTTTAGGTATTTTCCTTTATCTTCTGATGTTTAATTTTCATATGCATTTCTATTCTCATCTTCTTATGTTTCTTTCTTTTATTTTCTGATGTTGTTTTTCGTTCTTTCGTTTCACTCAAATCATCTGTGTTTGCATGTTGGTCTTAGAGTTTGTTTAGGTAGCATTTGTTTTCTAGTTTTAAGTTTTGAATATATTTTGATTTTTTTTTATTTGGGCCCAAATTTCATGAGTCCTTATGACTCCATAGGCATACATTTTGTGGGTTTGGATTATTGATTGAACTTGGGTTCTGAAAATTAGAAGCCCAAAGAAGAGGGTCAGTCTTTCAAATTGGGGATTTTGTTTAATGTTAATTGGACCTTGAAAAATCAGAAAAAAAACAATTGAATATTGGGCTCAAGCCTATTCTTTTGGCCTACAGCTGGTTCAATCCATTGGGTCCTTAGTCAGTTGACCCGTTTGAGTCAAAGGATAATTTTTAGGGGTTTTTAAGGGTATTTTGGGTTATGTACTTAGAGAATCTATGAGTAACCACCTGAAGAAGCTACCTAGAAGCTGAAAATAGCCTTATTTGGCAAGCAAGGCAATAATCTAGGGACTTTTGAGCAAAAAATAAAAATTGGGAGAGATTAAAGGGCAAACTTAGCTCATTTCTGTTGTCCTAGTAGCTTGCCTATAAAGGCATTGATAAGGGGAGCTCAATGGAGGATTTTTATAGACAAAAAATACATAAATCAGAGACGGCTAGAAAAAAATAAAGAAAATTACTGTTCCATTAAAAAATTCTGCAATTCTTGAGGATCTCACTTCTGAAATAATCTCTGATCGGGAGGTTAAAATGATTTGAGTTTGGTTGGGTTTCAAAAGTTTTGTTCAAAGTTTGGTTGTTTTTTTTTATTACTGGGCATCAGTTGATATTTCTACTAGTTCAAAATTTGGTTCAAAACTGGTTTCATTGGTTATTTCTGGGCTGATTATACTGTTGCTGTTTGATTACTGCTGATCTCACCCTTCTCTTGCTGGAATTCTGTAGTTCTTTTGGCTATATCCAGATACACATTGTAGAGCTCTATTGACTTGAAGTATGGATTTGAATAAGATGAAATCTGATGTTGTATTGTCTGAACCATCTTTTCTTCTTTCAATTTTATGTGTTACACGTGATTTGTGTTTTGGGAGAGATTTTGATGGTGCATTTATTGAGGAATTGGTTGTAATTGAATTTTCAAAGTATGTCCGATAGAAATGTTGTTTTATTATGGTTTTGTCTTCGCATTTTGTTAGCAGTGTTATAGATGGGTCTTGTACGCTCATCTTTGATTTACCCTTGAGTTTGGTTCTGTATTAAGTAAGGTAAAGCAAGAATTTAGCTCTTTTTCTTTGATTTGCATGAGTTAAAATTGTTGCCATTGTCAAGTTATGGTTGTTGTTATGATAAAACAGTCTTGCATTGATAGAATTCGTTAAATAGCTCCGGGTTAAATACTGTGTTCAGAATGTTGGCTTGAATATGATATTTTAAATCTCTAGTTGCTTTGCAAGTTAATTTTCAATTTAGGATCATTTGGAACGAGGTTTCAAAGCATGAAAAATGATTTATAAAGAAGTACTTGTTAATACATGTCTGTCGAAATTGAGGGAATCATCTTAATCAACGAGTGAAGTAGCTATGTAACACTCTCTACAAAATTCAATTAAATGGTTGCTTCAATATATGTGTTGCGTATTCCCAGTATTTGTAGTGTTGTTTCATTGCATGACTAAGTGATTCACTTGAGGTTTATGTTATCATTCAAGCCTAAGGCCTTTTGATGCCCAAAATGGACTGGGGGCCGTCCAGACTCGAACTCGAGTCCTGTTTCGATCAAATGTGGACTGTTCCCCGGCCCAAAGCAGAAGGGAGACGCTATGGGGCTATCATGGATTGGGTTTGAGCATTTCTTTAGAATAAAGTAGGAGCTTTATTTTAGTTTTCAACGAGTTCTTTAGGCATTTCTTGAGCAAAATAGAAGTTCAGCACTATTTCTTTAATTAAATTATATTCTTCACAAATAGTTTGAGGTGAGCCATATTAGACAACATAAATAGCTTATGGACATCCAAATTTTAGTTTGAATTCCCTATTAAAATGGAATCGAGGTATGTCGCGCCAAATAAAATCCCAAATGTGTGGCCCTCATTTAATTAATTTTAAAATCCTTAGAATTTGAGGCGTTCCATTTAGAAAATTTCCATGTACCTCGCAAAGTTAAAAATGCGTAGTTGCTTTAGGCGCGTTATTTTAATAATATTACTTTTCTAAACTCGGGTGTGCATTTTATGTGACTCAAATCCAAATCTTAATAACGTTGAATAAAATGTATTTTGGATTGCTGGTGCATTTCATGTGACATGGTTCAAAGACATGTTTTAGACAACGTTAAATCTTCTTTAAATTGAATAAAAGCGGTTATAAAGTTAATATTGTACCATAGGCTAAAACATATATTAAAATCAGATAATAGGCCAATTATAATAGTTTAAGTGACCGTTCTAGAACCACGGAATCCGAGGGTGCCTAACACCTTCCCTCGGGTTAACAGAATTCCTTATTCAGAATTTCTGATTCGCAGACTTCACAAGGAAAGTCGAATTTTCCTCGAGTTGCGATTTAAAATAAACCGGTGACTTGGAACACCAGAAAACAAACATATCCCAACTGGCGACTCTGAACAAAATTACATAAATAATCTCATTTCGAATAATATCACTTAAATTGGAAAAATTTCCTTATACACTATCCTTCGGGGTGGTGTGTAAAAAAGGAGGTGTGACACCTCTTGAGTGATCTTTGACGAGATTAGAGGAATGACGAGACATAGGGTTTTCAACATATGGAAGGAAAATAGGGTTTGTCAGAAAAGGGAAGACTGTAGGAAAGGAGGAAGAACCAGGTTGAAATACAGTAGTATTGGAGGGAGTGGAATAGTGAATCTGTGGAAATGATTCTAAGGATGATAGGGAAGTGGGAGTGGTTTAAATGGTAGGAGAAGAAGGCGATCGTTCAATTTCCATTATAGGAGAATTTAGTAGGTAAGTAGAGTGAGTGAGTGTGAGAGAGAGAGAGAGAGAGAGAGAGAGATGAAGGTAGAATCACAGATATACAGAAGAGATGAAGGTTCATTACTTGCTGTGAGGGAGAAAGAAAGTTTTATTGGAAGAAGGGCTAATGATGAGAGGAGGGACAGAAACGGGTTCTGAATAGTTCTGAAAATGATGGTAGGTTTGTGGGAAAACGTTACCGCGCAGAGGGGATGAAGGGATTTGAAAGACAAGACATGACATATAGACTTTGAAAAGTCGGATGATGTGGTAGTGGAGTTAATTTTGTTAACATTTTTTTAGAAAGCATGCAGAACAAGCACATTACAACTATATAACTATATAGGATTTAATTTCATAATTATATAGGATTTAATTATTAAATATTCACATTTTGGTTCTGGACACAATATTTGAGGCCCAGTAGTACCAATGTATCCTGAATTCTTATGTTCATGATACGAAAATTTTCCCAATTTATCACTCAACTGGTATGTTATTTTATATGTTAGTTTTATTAAATTATATGTTTGTTTGTTACTGACTTATTTTTTATTATAATAAAATTAAATAATTATTTTTCATAACTATACACGATTTAATTATTAAATTTTCATGTAACAATACTTAGTTTGACAAATATTGTTGTTTCCTCATGTTATTTTCTTATGTTTATTGATTATAATTGGAGATAGTTTGTGTTTGAACTATCAGCTTTTTGACGTATTTTGGGGTATAAGATATACTTAAATGATTAATTTCTATAACTACAAGGATACTACGCTAAAGGGCACTACGTTTTACTATACTAAAATGGCACTACATTACAAATACGAGTACTATATTAGACCACAAGATACCACTACATGGAACTAAAGTAAAAATTTATCTAGTTTACTATCGTTTAGCAAAGTAATAATCTAAACAAGATAAAAATAATAAATCAATTTAATCACAAAACAATCACAAAATACATATACCACGGTAAAAAATAACTAAATAATATTTTTTTAACAACTAATAACAATTTTTTTTATTTTACTATTTTTTTAGCTCATTATACTATAGGACGGATAAAACACAACAAATTAGTTAAATCGCAAAACAATTACAAAATAACATAGAGCACATAAAAAACAACTAATATGAATTTTTTATACGAGTTTTAACAAAAACTAAGTCGGAATACCTCAATTTAAAATTTTTAAAAATTTGAAAATTTGGTGGTTTGGAGCCGAAACAAGCAATCCACACCGAGATAATATCCTAGCTAGCACGTGGGACCAAGAATCTATACTTTTTGCGGGACCGGTGGGCTCCACTCAAGATTTTATTGATTAAAAAT
>MU666528.1:68740-81194 GCA_026770625.1 Nicotiana glauca
GAGGGGGGGATGTGACGATTCTGTGGGGAAGACAACATTTATATATGTATAGCGTCTTTTATTAAGAAGCTATGGTATAGCGTCTTAATAAAGAACTCTATCCTTTCTCGCTTTATTAAATTCAAATATAGAGTCTTTTTAAAAGATGTTATATATAGTTTGGTCACTATATTTTTTTTTCTGCACATTTTTATTCTTTGAGATCAAAATAACCATATTTTAGTTCTGGACTCCTCATCCACCCCTCTGCTTACCCTTTACATGGAGTACATTAGCTTTCATGCAATATAAAATCGTTAAAAAGAAACTAAGATTGATTAAGATAATTAGCTACCGTTTGGTCATAGATTTTAGTTATTTTTTCTTAAGAAAATTTTAAAAAAAAATTATTTTTTTTGTGGAATATGATCAAAATTTTAAAAATATTGGAATAAATTTTCAAGTTTCAAAGAAATGGTTTAAGGCAGTATTTTTGTGAAAATTTTTCTTCCACTCACAAAAGTTTAACTTTTTTTCAAATAAATTGCATATCCAAACAAAATATCATCTTCCTAAAACTATGTTTCAATACAACTTCTAAAATTACTTTTTTCAAATTTCAATTAAATTTATTTCCAAACACTAGATTAAACTTTGCGAGATCATATAATCTTATAGTACCCATCTATTAATCAAAATAGTCTATTTGCGTCTATCTAGCATTGAATGTCAATACAAAGGTATGCCAAACCACATAGGCCTCTTTTCCCGTGCATTTTGGCAACGTTATTTCAAATCTTTTTTGAAAAGATTGTTTGTTTATATATTAATAATTTATTTTTTTTAAAAAATTGAAATTATTTTTCAAGTTCCCAAAATTTAATTTAGGGTAAATTTTGGATTAAACTTGTTCTCTCACCGACAAAACTTCAAATTTTTTTCAAATATTAAATTTGTTTCAAATAAAATGCATATTCAAACATAATTTTAACTTCCAAAAATTAATTTTTAAAACTAATTCAAAAATTATTTTTTCAAATTTTGAGAATTGTCACATTTGAAAATGATAATCTAATCATCCACCCCTACGACCCACGCCCCTACTAACTTTTGTACTATTACTACTTCATTACTTTTCACAGAAGTGGAAATCCAAAAAAAGTTCAAAACTTGAGTTACTACTTTTACTGCTACTACCACTTTTCACTTTCTAATAAATCAATGTATAGTCTCATCAAACTACAAAGTACACTAAACTATTACAAATATGACAATCATCATTTCTTTTGTCTATTTCATAAAAGATGCCTAAAAAAAACTTACAACTATATATCAAGTTGCAGAAGAAGCTGCAGCTGGCAAATGCGCAGACTGTGATTGTGATTGTGAAATCCAATCCAACCACCTCTTTACTGCTCCTCTTCTTTGTCTTTGTCTCTCTAATTGTCTTCCTCTTTCCTCTTCATTACTCCTAAACCTACTCATACCTGTCATTTCCGACACACTTCTCTCATTTATTACACCTCTGCCACTCCCGCTATTACTATTACAGTTTCTTCTTTCAATCTCAGCCGTCCATTTTCTCGACCCCGAATATTTACGGCTCTCGCTTAATATCATCTCCGACCGTAAAAACAACATATCACAAGCCTCCACGTCACTCCACCTATATTGGGCCCCACTTGCTGATCTGTCCTCTGACTCATCCCCAGAAATTATTATGCGGTGTTCCAGCCGCCTTTGTTCCTCCGCCGCTTTCGCCGTATTTATACGGTGGTTACTTCTTTCCGGCGCCGGCAATAACAACGCATCTTTTCTCGTTGATGATATTGAGTTAGTGGACTTACATTTTTTCTTGTAAAAATTCCAACTGTCCAACGACATTCTTTTATTCAAAAACGACGCCGTTCCACCATTTTCCTCTTTTGGAGTTTCTACTATTATCTGCAACGACGAACTTCCTCTTTCTCCAGCCGACGAGTGTCTTTCCGACGAATAAATCCTCTTGTTTTCTTTCGCCGGCGATGATGACGTGGAATTTGGAAAAGATTTTCTCTCTAATTGGGGACCATTATTTTCATGTGAGATAAGAAGAATATCTTCTGGGTCAACTTGGTAACGACAAAGAGGACACGTGGAATGTGCCTCAAGCCAAGTATCCACACACTCAACGTGAAATGCGTGTTTGCATTTGGGTAATAACCGAAGTATTTCACTGTTTTCGAATTTGTTCAAGCAAACTGCACATTCTAAAGCTTCTGCTTTAGGCCCCTTAAGAGACCCGAATCTAAAAACAGGTAAAGATTCGACCACAGTACGGTCAATGCCAGAGTTTTTCCGAAAGCTTGACCGCGGCGCAACTCCTCCTCCGCCGTATGCGGCAGTGGTGGTGGCGGTGGTTCCGAATGGGCCCCTCTTACAATGTTTTGCATATAAGAGTAATAAAAATGTGATGGAAAAAATTGTTGTGAGAATTGCTACAACTACTGCTATGCTTGGTCTAAATGGTGATTCTCTAGATCTATATGGGGTGGGTGGTGGGGTTGTTAAAAATGGTGTAGAAGAAAATGGGGTTTGAGCAATTTGTGCATATGTAATAGTTTGAGCAGTATTCAAGAAGAAGAAGAGCCAGAGAGAAGGCAAAAGAAAATGAACATTGAAAATTATGCCCATCTCTGGCTCCTCTCTAAAGAAGAAGAATGCAAAAATTAAAAGGGAGAAATAATTTATGGATTTTGATTTGATTTTCAAGAATTGTTTTCATATATAATGGGTTTTAGGAGATGAGGTTTAGTGTAAAAGATGATCACTATAAGGGCTTGTTTGGCCATAAAAGATTTTCACTTTTTTCCCGAATGAATATTTGGCGATGAAAATTTCAAATTTCACTTGAAATTGAATTTCACTTTCTCCCGGAATGAATATTTGGCCATAATTTAAAGATGACACAAAAATTCAAAAACAGCTCCAAATTATATATTATGTCTAAATATAACTCTAATTTTCAAATGTTATTTTTCACTTGAAACTTTTTTCATTTTTTTTTCGGAATTTTATAATTCTTACATTCAAACAACACCAACAATCCCAGTATTTTTTCACAAGAAATTTGGGAAGACTGATATGTACGCAATCTTACCCCTATCCTAAAAAGATAAAAAGATTGTTTCCGAAAGATCCTCGGCCGAACATATCCAAACACCTGGTAAGAGAAAGAAACAAGAAAGAAAAGACAAAGAGAGATTTGAAAGTATTGTCAAGTGGAATACTATACCAAAAAAAGGAAAATGTATAACTGGAAATGGGACATAAGGGGCAGGAATTGAGGGAAGGTAGGTTGAAGGAGGGGTAATGGGGAGACAAAGGCACATTAAATTGTTTTATTTTAAATAAAGAAAACAAGAACAAGAAGAAAGAAGCTTTGGATTTACTAATAGGAAAGGAATGAAGAATAATTGGTTATGTACAAACTGTGTTAGTATTGTTTGTTTGTGAATAAATTAATGTTAATGGCCACATGATTGTGCAGTAAACAAATGCAAAGAGAAGATGTTGATTAACGAATATGATTATGGAAAAAGAATGAGAAGGTAAAGAGGAAACAAGAACCACAACACAGATACCGTAACTGAAGCAATGTGTACTAAGTATACTTGTGACACATGGTTGGTTTGTTTTTTTATTAATTTAGACGAATATATTGAATTTAAAATACCTTTTTTTTTTTTACAATTTAACCTCGTGATACTTAAAGAATATTAGTCCAATTAATTTAAATATTGCAAACAGATTCATCCTTGAGCCCAGAAACAGTCGGGATATACGTATATTCTATCAGACTGTTTTATGAAATTATGACTTTTTTTAATTGTTGTTATTGTATTGCAAATAAATACACTATCGATAAAACGTTCATCTTCGTCCGAGTCCATAAGTATTGACAAATGTCCTACAAAGACTTGATTTGCTTCTACTTTGCTAGGTTTTTTATAAAACAAATCACTGTTGCTGGCTCATTTTCGATAGATATGCAATCAAAGCCCTAACTTCTACGCTCAACCAGTTAAACTTCTCTATAACAGCCTCGTTTGTTTCAGATATTTTTGGATGTTATAGCTAATTGTTGTTATAGAAAACATATATTATAACAAAACATAAACTTTGGTTCCGTTTTATAGTGAAATGGTATTATATAAATATGCAGTTATAGAGAGATCCGACTGTATTATTGTTTGGGAGCTTATGGTATCACGTTCTAATTCACCGCTGGATGATTCTTATTCACAAGTTCGAATCCTAGTTTTGTGCTAAATAATGATGAATATGTGTTCGAAATATTGTGTAGTACTACACTTACTTTTTGATAAACAGTTGCTTTTTACACTAGATTGTGAATAATACTAGAACTAACTGATAAATTCAATTTAAGGCTATTTTTTTATAGCCGAAATATTCACTGTATATATGCCACGATTCAAGTGCAATGATTAGTGACTGCTCGGAGTCATTCTTCATTCAGTACAAGACTTTACTTTTTACTAAGATTCTCATCAGATCCGAGGAATACTCAATTGTTTAAGGATCTATGATTCAATCATTGTCAGGTGGATGGTTCTTTTGTCTCACCTCTTACTGATTAAATTATTCCTATTAATTACATAAGTGCCATTATAAAAGACATTTTACATTGAATCATTGTTATCCTCATAAACGCTATTCAATCACCTTTTCTAATTTACCAGATTTGAGGATATTATTCTTAACTAAACTAAGATTAACCTATGTTTTGCCATGAGTATAACTAACTTCGTGTATAAAAGAAATTTTAAAAAAGGGAAAGTCTAGCACTTTGTCTGAACTTTAATGTGATTTGATTTAGCCCAACCATGTTTTCTTTACATTTTATTACCTACAAAATAATCACAGTATACACCTAAAATGATTTTTGTTGGAGGAAAATGAAGCACTTCTGGCTATGCCTACTCAAGAAGAGATTAAAGTTGGAGCTTTAGTATTAAAGAGGATATTATAGAGATGGTCAGAAATACAAGTCATATCGAGATAAAATTTGAAACTTACTATCCTCTTGCTTGGCAGACAATGTGATTTACCTCCATTAAAAGAATGAGAGCTATATTTAATAGTGCACAAATGACTAAGTGGGCGTTTGAAAGTAAGAATTGTGAAATTTCGGAAAACAATTAAAACAAAATCCCAAGTGAAAATGTTATTCGAAATTAGAGTTGTATTTGGCATAAATACAATTTGAAGCTGTTTTTAAATTTTTCTGAGTGAAAATTTTAAAAATAGCTTTTTGGCGTTTTTCAAATTTCTAAAAAAATTCAAAATTCAATTTCAAGTGAAGTTTGAAATTTTTATAGTTAAATACTAATTTTGAAAAAAGTAGAAAAATATTCAAAAAAAAGTAAAATATATTATTATTATTATTATGGCCAAATGGGCCCTAAGTACTTCACTAATTACTAGTACTTGCCTGATTCTTATTGGAATTTTTACCTCATGTAGCAAAGGTTGATACCTTATTTATTTTAAATAAATACTCTTTAAAAAATTATATTTCACAGCTACTTTTTAATTTTTATAGCTAAATATCTATTTATGGTCACCTCCTACCCTTAAGCCATAACATACGCTTTGTATTCTCTCTCTCTCTCTCTCTCTCTCTACGCCAGTCTTTCTCCATGAATACAACCATGATTCTTTACTAATTCATCTCCATTGTCAAACGAAATTTTCATCGTCAATGGCCTGGGGCTCTGAATCAATGTCGAAATCAAGCACTAGAGAGAAAGATGGAGGTTCGAAATCTGCTACTAAAAGGTAAATTGGGGCTAACAATGACAACTTCGTATAGTTATGTTTACTGGTTGAAGAGGTTGTTTAGCAATCAATGTCTTATGTTTCATATCAATGTCGAAATCTGACATAGCGTAAATTAGGGCTGACAATGGAGGTTCGAAATCTGCTATCGGCGAGACAACATTAGGGTTATTCTTGAACAAAGAGAATGGAGTTTGGGGCCGAGCAACTTGAAGAGTCTGTTACATTTTTTTCATTGTATTCCAATGTATCTCGTTGTATTATATGTATTTCATTGTATTTATTTTTTTAATTGTATTTCAATCTTGTTGTATTCCATGTATTTTATTGCATTCGTTGTCTCGCTATATTCCATGAATGTATTCATATATATTTTTTTAATTAATATAATTTATGTATTCAGATGTATTTATGTATTCAGGTTTATAATTGAGTTTGTTGAGTTATATTAGGAGTCTATTTGTGTTAACTGGTTCACTTTCCGTTTAAAAACAGCTGAATAGATCACGATTTATGCTATTTACGTTACTGTATTCACAATTACATAGCATGAATACAGTCGAATACAATAATTGCCTAGTTGTAGTCCTCTGTTTCACGCCGAGTTTTGCTACTGTATTCATGAATATGGTGGCTTAAATACATCGAATACACTCTAGCAAAACTAAAAACATAGTTATAGAAAATAATATAGTAAATGATAGCTACAGCTAGCTAATAACCACTAAACAATAGTGGTTTGTGAAAAAATCTTATTTTTATTCCTAAAGAGAGTACACCTCAGACATTTTTCAATTTCAGGCCCATTAGCCTTAAGCAATGTCTTTGAGAAGATCATCTGTAAAGTAGCGAACGGCAGATTGGCAAGCTAGGTATACCAAAGATCATATCACAAAATCAAAGTGAATTTATGATGGGTAGATATATTGGAGAAATGTCCTTCCGGCCCAGAAAATTATTGATATTAACAAGGGAAACTATCATCTATATCCTTTTAGAAGTAGCTTATTACAAAAATTGACCAATTTATTAAATATTACTAATATTAGCCAAATATTATCAATATTAGCCAATTTGCTTTTTGTAACAAAAGAAGGGTAAGATCTTTACTTTCTTTTGAGTGGGTGTTATTATAATAGATTAGGTACATCTTAAGTAATTTGAATCTCAATTTTGGGATGATTCGGTGGAGTTTTGAGGTGGTTTGAATTGAAAATTCGAAGTAAAGATGAAATATGAAAAAAATGATATGTATATCAAATTTGTATCACATATGTATCATATTTGTATCAAATATGTATCACATGTATATCCATTTATACCTCTGTGTGTGATACATGGGTGATACATGTTTGATTCATGTGTCGAAGAAGAATTTTTTTAACTCAATTTTAACTACGAATTTTGATGCCACATCAGTCCAAATCACCTCCAATCTTTCTCAAAATTTGTATATTGACTCGTCCAAGAGTTTTTAATGAATTCAACCATACCCATTGAAAAATGATCTTTTTTGCTTAGATTTTTGGAATCTTAGATATATATTTTTTTGTATTTTATCACCTTGCTTGCTATCTCATCCATAAAAATTTCTTTCTGTCTTGCATCTAATGTTGTAATCACGCTTAAAAATATGAAAGGTGGTCTTTGTGTGTGATTCTTGGAGAGAAAGAACCTTATTTATTTGGATTTTCAATTTTTACATGTGCTTGGCTAATTTTATAAGTCTATGATTAATGGCTGGAGGTTGATAAGTTGGAACTTATTTGAAATATTTTAGGGAAATTACCAGCTATGTCCATTTATAAGTAGCTCATTACAAAAATTGGCCAATTGATAAAATATTACTAATATTAGCCAAATTAGCCAATTAGCTATTTGTAGCAAAAAAATATCAAAGTTTTACTTTGTTTTGAGTGGGTGTTATTAGAATAGATTGAGCACAACTTAAGGAGCTTGAATCTCAGTTTTGGAATGATTTGGTGAAGTTTTGAGGTGGTTTGAATTGAAAATTCGAAGTAAAAGCTGAACATGAAAAAAAATGATATGTGTATCACACAGTGTATCATTTGTGTATCACATATGTATCATATTTGTATCAATTGTGTATCACATGTATATCCATGTGTACATATGTGTGAGAACATGCGTGATACATGTTTGATACATGAGTCACAGAAGACTTTTTTGAACTCGATTTAATTACGAATTTTGCTACAAAACCAGTCCAAATCACCTCCAATCTTCCTCAAATTTTGTATATTGGCTTATCTATATATTTTCAATAAATTTCAGGTATACCCATTGAAAAAGTTTTCCTTTTGTTTAGATTTTTGGAATATTGTATAGATTTTTGTATTTCATCACTTTATTTGCTACCCCGTCCATAAAATTTCCTTTCCGTCTTGTATCTAATGTTGCTAATCGTACTTAAAAATATGGAAGGTGATTTTTGCATGTGATTCTTTGAGAGAAAGAACCCTACTATTTGGTTTTTCAATTTTTGTTGGCTAGTTTTGGTAAGTCTATGATTAATGACTAGAGGTTGGTAAGTTGAGATTTATTTGGGATATTTTTGTAAGTTTCCCAATATTTTATGTAAGATTCCTATTAAGAAACATAAAGGGGCCCAATATGGTTATAAAGTTGGATATGAATAAAATAGGGCTATTATCACTTTTAACCCGCCAAAAAAACTATTTACATCTGGTAGCCCAAAAAATGTATAAAATTTGTATAATTTTTGTATATAACATACATAATGTATATATATATACACAAAGAACATACAAATTTTTATACATTTTTCTGCTATTATTTTTACAGCGGCTGTACAATATTATTTTTCTAATAAAATATATGAAAGATTATGATGGAAATTTTTGTGTTTTTTCATGAGATGTATGGGTTTTAATGAGCCGTGGATCCACATTATATGTAATCTTCTATCTAATATATGTTATACTATTATTACAATAACAACAACAACTACTCAGTGGAATCCTACAAGTAAAATTTGGGAAGGGTAGTGTATACGCATGCCTTATCTTAACTCCTGAAGCTATTTCCGGTAGACCTTCGCTAAAGAAAATGAAAAGAGATAGTGGCGCAGTAATATCAGATGAAACAACAACAACAACGACCCAGTAAAATCCAACTAGTGGAGTCTGGGGAGGGTAGTGTGTACGCAGACCTTACCTCCTACCCTGCGGGGGTAGAGAGGCTGTTTTCGAAAGACCCTCAGCTAGTAATATCAGATGAAGCAAGAAAGAAATAGAGATAACATCAGCAACGTAATAACCATAAAATAAAGAGAAACCAATAACAATAAACAGTAACAACGGTGCAATACTATAGACATAATAGAATAATATGGATATACAAGGGCCACTATCACCCTAAGACACTACACTATCAGATTAGTCTCATACAACCCAACCTACAGTCCTAAAGAAGTAATATAAACACAAATAAAGCCACTAGCAGCCCAAGACAAACAAGTGCTAGCCTCCTACTTCCTAACCTACAACCTTAATGCAGGTCATCTACAACTTCCTATCAAGGGTTATATCCTCGAAAATCTGAAGTTGCACCAGGTCCTGCCTGATCACCTCTCCCCAATAATTTTCCTGCCACCCTCTACCTTTTTCTCACACCCGTCAAGACCAGCCGTTCACACCTCCTAACTAGGGCATCCATGCTTCTCCTCCGCACGTACCCGAACCATGTAAGCCTAACATCTCGTATCTTGTCTTCTATGGGAGCCACGCCCATCTTCCCTTGGATATCTTCATCCCTAATCTTATCTAGCCCAGTGTGCCCACACATCCACTTCAACATCCTCATTTCTGCAACTTTCATCTTCTGGATATGAGAATTCTTGACTGGGCAACACTCAGCACCATACATCATGGCCGGCCTAACCATTGCTCTATAGAACTTACATTAAGTTTCAAAGGCACCTTCCTGTCACACCAGACGCTAGCCTCCATTTCATCCACCCCACCCCTATACGATGCGTAACATCCTCATCAATATCCCCATCCTCCTAGATAACTGACTCCTTATACGATGCGTTATATTATTATGAATAATAAAAGATAGGATTGTCAATGAATCATTAAAAATCGAATAAACTGATCGGACCTAATCGAATCCATTATGAGGCTTCTTTAATAAAATTAGGTTTTTATATAAAACTATAATCGTACCGATAACTAGGATAGAGTTTTAATTTTACAAAAATAAATCAAAAAATTATTGAGCCGTCCTGAATAATGTTATATATATAAAATAAAAAAAAGGGCAGCCCGGTGCACTAAACTCCCACTATGCACGGAATCCAGGAAGGGCCGAACTACAAGGGTCTATTCGTACGCAACCTTATCCTGCATTTCTGCAAGAGGTTGTTTCACGAACCCGTGATCTCCTGGTCACATGGCAGCAACTTTACCAATTACGCCAAGGAGCCAAAGCGTCAACTCTCCAACCTATTATGCTACTCTTATTGTAGCTAAATTAGTTCTATAGCGATTCTGAATGGCAAACCATAAGGTATTAAATATCTTTCCTCACGTATGATTTGAATTTTTCTTATTATATACTTAATCTTCTAATAAACTATTTTCTTGATGCAAATGTTTATTATATTTTAACTCGTATGATCCATATTTCTTTTGTATGTGCTCAATTCTTTTACGTTGTAGTTAAATAGTTAGATAAATTTCTATTCTGGCTATCTATCATATTTTCTTGATTCACTGTCTTTTAAATTGTAAAAATATCTAGAGAGTTCTGCCGAAATCCTAACGAAGTTCGTATTTTATCACCTTCTAACTTCTATTAGCGACTCTTACATGACATTATAAGAAAAATGACAAAAATTAACCGAGTGGTACTGATACCAAAGAGAAAACTGTGATGGCTGAGACGGTTTCGAAAAGTCTAATTTTGGTTGTACAAAATAGAATAACTAAAAAATTGGTATGGTTTGTTCAAATTTTATAAACTAACCGGCCAAGGACCACATTAGGAGTCGTTTGGTTGGGAAACAAGTTGTCCAGGATTAGTTATCTCGGAATTGTTATCCACCATTCCATAGCAATAAAAATAACATTACAATCCCAAAATAACTAATTTCGAGATTAACTATACCATAATTTTTGTCTCAATCAAATACTATAGAATAACCCCATCTTAAATTTAATCCCAAAAATAATTATCCCTTGTCCTTCATAATTGAAGAGCACATATTTATGGAGAGACTGGTCAGTAGAGCTATTTGGCAGTAACAATTTATTTGGATCCCTCCCAGTGATGGAAATAATGTGAATTAATGGTTTCATGCAAGTGGTAGTTTATTAAGCAATTAAGTTACATTAATGATTTCATGCAAGTGGTCTTATTTTGTGACGCCCTGTTACAAACAAATATTAGGATTGTCTTCGTCAAACATCTTTTTTATTGTTTTTGCAAATTGATCAAGCAATTGCTTCATTTTCAGTCAAACAATTGAAAAAGAAAGAAACTTGTTAAACCAATTAGAGAGTTTGTTTGACCGATAACTATTACTTAGAAGGTTTTATAAAAAGGAAATTAGCTTTTGCTTCATCTCTATATGTTGTAAAAATACTGTGGCAGATTATAGTGACATAAATAAAAGCAAAAGTTATTTTTATAAGTTAAAAGGCAGAAAATCTAGAGAAAATACATTGTTCAAATAGCTTGTGAATGGTTGTCACATTTCGTATTGTGTCGTATTGTTGCTTTAAGTATATAATATTTGGTTTGATTGTTACCTATATTTTATTGTATCATATCGTTAAATATGTTATTACGTGATTGTCACGATCCAATTTTCAAACTCGGTCATGATGGCGCCTCTCGTGAAGACAAAGCCAGCCAACTAACCGAAATCATCTCTTTAACAATTATTAAACATAATGAATAGAAAATACAACTTAATGGCATTAAAATCGTTAATTACAACCCAATACAATCCGACCGGGGTGTCACAAGTCACGAGCATCTAAAGAAGACTGAACACAACTACTGGGCCAATAATAATATACAGAATAAAATCTGGAATCAAAAGATGAAGTCCGGTGCCGCGAATGCTGGCGGTCACCCTGCCCACTATAGTGGTAATACCTTTAATCAGCTATTAACCCGCTTCCAGATGAACAATACCTGCAACTGTACGCGAGGTGCAGGAAGTAAAGTGAGTACTCCAAATTAATAAGTAATAAAAGTAAATAATAATTGAGCAGCAAGAAATCACGTAAAGCAACCAACAGGCTATACAGAAGTCGGGTACAATTTCCGAGAAAAACGGTGAAATCAATGAACTCTTTAGAAATGTTTCGGCTCAGTTCAAATCTCTTTTGAAAATGGTCTTTTCAATAATTACGAAAATTGTTTAAAAATAGTTAGTGCTGATTAGCACAGAAAATTCGCCCCTCGGGCACAAATACCACAATATAACAGGTAAAAATGCAAATAAGTATGCAAGATGAGCACATAAAAGTTCGTCCCTCGGGCACAGCTCAAAACAGTACCGGCCCCTCGGGCTCAATATCAACCGCTCAGAACAGTATCAGCCCCTCGGGCTCAGTCTCAATCACATGGTACAACA
>MU666535.1:0-14229 GCA_026770625.1 Nicotiana glauca
ACAGGTATGCTTTCAGTTCTTGCAGGGCTTTGACACACTCTTCGTTCCAGTGAAATCCGTTGTCTTTTCTCAGGATATTGAAGAATTTGTGGCATCTGTCCGAGGATCGAGAGATAAAACGGGAGAGGGCAGCTATCCGACCCGTCAATTTTTGGACCTGCTTTTTGCTATCGAGCACTTCGGGTATTGAAGCGATTGCTTTGATTTGATCAGGGTTGACTTCAATGCCTTTTTGGGACACGAACCTAAAAACTTTCCTGACGCCATGCCAAAGGCGCATTTTTCGGGATTTAGTTTCATCCCATACCTTTTCAGTATGTCGTCGATGTAAACCTCCATGGTCTTGCCGAGCTGTTCTTTGAACATCTTGGTGACCAATCTTTGATACGTGGCCCCCGCATTTTTGAGCCCAAAGGGCATCACTTTGTAGCAGTAGGTACCCTGATGCGTGATGAACGTGGTTTTTTCTTGGTCTTCTTCAGCCATTAATATTTGATTATAACCGGAATATGCGTCCAAAAAACTTAGCAGTTCATGTCCGGCAGTGGCATCGATTAGTTAGTCGATGTGTGGGAGGGGGAAGGAGTCCTTGGGGCATGCCTTGTTTAGGTCGGTGAAGTCCACACACATTCTCCATTTCCTGTTCTTCTTTTTGACCATTACTACGTTGGCGACCCACTGCGGGTATTTTGACTCTCTGATAGAGCCGTTGGCGAGTAATTTGTCCACTTCTTCGCGGACTGCCTCGTTAATCGCGGCGTTGAATTTTCTTCTGATTTGTTGTACCGACGGATGTAACGGATCGATGTTGAGTTTGTGAGTAGCGATGTCCGGCGAGATCCCTGGCATGTCTGCATGGTGGAAAAAGCAAATATGTCTGCATGGTCAGTTAAAAATTCACGATACTTACTTGGGTTGGTGAGCCCGTGGCCGATGTATGCTTTCTTTTTTGGGTTGTGGCGATCCAGCTGANAATGATAACATTGTACGCTGTTTCTTGGTCCATTACGTGAAAAGTCGTCTCCAATGTGACTCCCCCCGCAAGGACGGGCAAAATCACTTCTCCTGATGTACGTTCCACTGCATTGTTAAAACCGGTTAGAGTTATACAACGGGGTATTATCCTATCCTCGAGTCCCATCTGTGAAAGGACTCTTGGATGGATGATGCAGGCACCGCTTCCGTCATCGATCATGACTCTCATCACGTCCGTATCAACAATACGTAGAGTTATAACTAAAGCATCATAATGGGGAAAACACAAACCGTCGGCATCACACTTATCGAAGGTGATACTCCCTTCGAAGTCATCGTACCGTTCATGGGAGATGGTTCGCTTTAGCCTGTGTGTGTTGGCGAATTTGACGTGGTTGATGGCAACGTCGGCGCCGTCTCTGACGATCATGTTTACTGTCCGTGTCGGGGAGGGTGCCTTTGGTGGCCCGCGGGACTGTTCTCGCCCGCGTGCGAAATTAGCTTTTCCCTTGTCGCTAAGCAGCTCCTTTAGGTATCCCTGGTTTAGCATTCTGACGACTTCCTGTCGTAGGCCTATGCAATCTTCGGTTCTGTGTCCCCGCTCTTGGTGGAATTCGCACAGGACGTTTGATTTCCTCGTGGCGGGATCTGATTTCATTTTCTGAGGCCACTGCACCTTGGTGCCAAGCTTTTCCAGTGCGTACACTATCTCTGAAGGAGAGACACAAAAGTTATGTGATGAAAGCAAAGGGGGCGTACCTTTTTCGTTCCTGAGTGGGGCGAGATGTCATTGTAATGCGTCTGTATGACGAGGAGGCAGATGAGGAGACCTCATGTATGGCTGATGCCGTTATTTACTGGGGCGAGGGGGAAGTTCTCGGCGTCTTTCGTGACGTCGATCTTTCCTTGTGTCTGAGTGTATAGTTGTCAATCGTCGGGTCGGCCCGTTGAGATCGTCTTCGTCTGCTCGTACCTCGGCACAGTAGGCATTGTGGATCTCATCCCAAGTAGTGGGAGGATATTTCATGAGCCGGCTTAGTAGCTTCTTAGTTGCTCTGGAACCGTCCCTGCTGAGTCCGTTCTGGAAGGCAGCTACCGCCATGCCTTCTGACACGTTTGGCAGGCTCATCCTTACCCTGTTGAATATAGCGAGGAAGTCCCTGAGGCCCTCGCCCGTGGTTTGCCTAACGGCGAACATGTCGTTCACCCTTGCCTCTGCCTTTTTTGCGCTGGCGTGCGCGGTGACGAACTTGTCCGCCATTTCTTCGAAGGTTGAGATTGCTTTGGCGGGCAGTTGAGAATACCATGTTAGGGCTCCCCCGGTCAGCGTCTCGCCGAACTTCTTCAGCAGCACAGATGGTACCTGCTTTTTCGACAGGTCGTTACCTTTCACGGCGGTGACATAATGGATGAGGTGATCTTCAAGATCGGTGGTTCCATCGTATACCCTCAGATAAGGAGGCATCTTGAAATTTTTTGGGATGGTGTAAGGGGCGGCTTCCTCGGAGTAGGGTTGTTCTACGAACCTTCCCACGTCGCGTTTGGGTAGTAGTTTAGGCGCTCCAGGTATCTTGTCGACCCTATCCTGATGCTCTTTCATTTGGTCGCGGAGGGCCTTGTTTTCGTTCTCCATTTCTTCCATTTTTCTCAGAATAGACTCCAGTGTGTCATCGTGGATTTGCGTCTTGACGGGTTGGTTGTTGGTTCGCGCTTCCTCTTGCTCGTCCGCTACGGTAGCGATACTTGTCGTCGGTACTGCTTTTGCGTGGCTCTGTGGTGATTTTTCCACTAAGCCATTCAGGGTACTCGTCAACCATTCTTCCAGCAATTTTCTAACCGCCGGGGGTGCTTCTTTTGCAGCGGACGTGGAAGCTTCTTTGTCCTGCAAGGTCGCAAGGTTCCCGGATGGGGAAGGTGAAGCTTCTATCTCTGGCGCGGTATCAGGGGTGGTGCTGGTGGTAGTGTTACCACCGACCTCGTTCAGGGAGCTCAGGAGGTTGGCGGTGACTTCCACTATAGCTTTGGACCTGGTGTTGTTTTCAGCCATTTCTGGGTTTTCGTGGGAAATAGATGATGTAGTTATCTGATCTTTTGGGTGTATACTATAGGTTTGATTCTCGAAATCCCCACAGACGGCGCCAAATTGTTTGACTCAAAAGTTATCGATTACTTTATAAGTCATGGACAATCAGAAGTTGTGAGAAAGGGATAAATCGTAATCAACTATAATAAACCCCGAAGATAGATCTATAGTTTTTATATTGCGAATCTTGATAAGAAATGGCGAGATTATGTGAACTATCAATGAAAATCACTAGGAAGGTGAAGAGAGAATAATTAACACAGAGAGAATGATAGAGAGAGAAATAATCAGAAGTTGTATCATTAAGAAATAATAATCGCCCCTTTTACAATGTGAATGTCTCCTTTATATAGCAGGAGACCTCCCTCGAAATAATCAGAAAAAGGTAAAAAAGTAGACAACCTCTCCCTGATAGGGACGCTGCCGTTTTATATCTGAGCCGTAGCCTTGTCTCAGTAGGCGTATACTCAGTGGGCGTACCCGTCGGTATAGTCATACTGAGGGTCAACTCCGACCCCATTCGGCTGGGTCCGTCATATTCTCAAAAGTTCGATACGTCGAGAGGTCGTTAACGCTCTTTGAATGAGGACGCCTGAGTTCATATGTCGCTGCTCATATCCTTACGTCTGTGTTACGTCCTTGCTAGAGGAGACGTAGGAGAGAGAGAGTCGTACTCTCGCCGTTTTTCCGACGCGAGGAAAGTCATACTCGGCCCCCTTGAGGTCGAGTCCTATTTTACCCCATACAGTTGGAATAATATTTTAGTTTGATTAAGTATGCCATACTCTGTTCTGAACTTTAAATGCCTTTTTGACTCCCTTTATTTGTAGTCAAATTCCATGTTTCATGATTTCTTTTGGTTCATTCTATCGGATTGCACTAAGGCATTTATTTCATGATACCGGTCAACCTTTCTTGTAAGAGACACTTACATATGTCTATGCTGGAAGACTCTTGTTTTGGCAAAGGTGAATTAGCACATCTAATGCACCATCACGTCCTTTCTTCTTCAGATTCTTGTTGTGAGACAATTGGTACATGCCAATAGCCTTTTTTTGACCCTGGAGTCATAAGGAACCAGATTACATCTGATAGTTGTGTTAAATGACATGCAAGTACTACATAATAATGTTCTTCTCCTATGTGTGCTCAATCTCTGCTACTGATTTTATTAGTGCAAATCCAGAAGAATGTCCCACCTATATTTATATTTTGGTTTATAAAATTGATCACGAGCAAATTACTTTGTCAAGATTCACTATAATAGTAGTTATCTGACGAGAATTTATCATGGAACGTGCTTTGTTAATTTTTTTTTTAAAGTGAGGAGTTGGGTTTGGTTGTAATTGCAAAAGGCTTGGATTATATTTGGACCTTATGGATATGAAGCTAGTTTTGAAGGAATCTGGACCGAGATGTATTCTAACTTGGTCCATTTCTTTATTAATTAGTTAGCCCCAATTCTTCAATAATGAATAAATGTTTATGCATGCTCCAAAAAATATTTAGTCAACTTAATCTATTTAGAATACTTTGTCCAAATAATTCCATAAACTCTTGAGCCTCGCAATAAATCTCAAAGTAGCTAGAAAAATGATTCATGAACATCGTATTTGCTTTAGGCGCATAATAAAATTATTACGGTTACGGGTATGGTTCCCATGACGTAGTTATGATACATAAATTCAAATTCGAGTGTGCATTTTATGTGACCCGACCGTAACTTTGAATAATAATAAAAATAAACATATTGTAAACCGTGGTGCATTTCATATGGCGCGATTCACAATGTGTATAAACAAATGAGAGCGCACAATCTCGACTCGTTCAAAGAAATTTCACAAATCCTAAAAAGTGGTTAAATAATTAATTAAAAGTTGTAGAAGGAATAAAATGCACAATTGGTTTTAAACATGTGATTAATCAGATATTTAGGATAATTAATAATAGTTGAGCGACTGTGCTAAAACCACGGAATCCAGGAATGCCTAACACCTTCTCCCGGGTTAACATAATTTCTTACCCGAATTTCTGTGTTCGTGCACTATAAAACAAAGTCAACTTCCTCGATTTAGGATTTTAAACCGGTGACTTGGGACACCATAAATTATCCTAAGTGGCGACTCTGAAATTAAATAAATAATCCCGTTTTGATTTTGTCACTTTCAGTGGAAAAACTCCCTTATATCCGCCCTCAAGTGGTAAAAGGAAGTGTGACACTAAACAAGACAGCAAACAAGCAAGTAAAATGGAAACATATTAATCATAGGTTTGAATGGGCAATATTAGACATGATTGGATGAGCAAAGACGGAAATATGAATAGACTTAAGCCATATGAACTAAAGCAGTAAGTAAACACATAAGTTTGATTCTTAAAAATTAATCAGAAGCATACCTAGTTAAAGAATGAAAAGCACAAGATGTGAGAAAGGTAGTGTGCAACTTCCAGCCCTGGCTTGCGGCCGACTAGAATGACAAAGATCACAAGTAGCAAAGAGAGCAGAAAGAGAGCTTTTTAGAGTGTAAAATAGTAGTAGTTTTGAACTATTGTTCGTTGTTCAGAAGTTAAAATAAGAGGGGGGTTTATATAGTAATAAAAAACTTAATAAATAAGGTAAGATATCAATTAAGTAGAAAATCAGGGAAGTCACATGTAAATCAGCAAGTCCTTCCCTTAATTAAGGGACAATCAAATCAACGGTAAAAATATGCTAGATATTTAAGGAAAAGAATCAAGTAAGGTCTGGGTATATAGTAGGTAATTAGGGGTAAATGAACAGAAGTTTCAATTAAGAAAATGAATCAGTAAGAATCAACAAAATATTAACAAGGCAAGGGAAAAATGATTATGGCAAGCAGTTCAATCAAATCGAGTAGAGAGGTAACAATCGAAAGTTTAAGGGAAAGTGTTCAAATCAAACCAGAAAATCAGGAATCCAGAATAATCAAGGGCAATCAAAGAGAGAGTCATGAAAGAGTCAGCAAGTTTAGCATATAAAATAAGGTAAGACATGAATAGTCAGGATTAGACACATAACTTTAACAAAGCAAATAGTTAAAACGATACTGATTCAAGAAGAAAGATACATGTCTTAACATGGATAGCTAGGACGAACACAAACATATAGAATTAGTGAAAGGTCGAACTAAGAAATTATGTAGAAGCATATTAGGGCAAGAAAATCACGAGAACCCAAATCACGAACACAATCAGATATACCAGTACTTAGAAACCAAACGAAGAACCTCAAAAAAAAATTAGGGCTTTCAGTACAAGCGAGCTAAGGTTGTAGCAGATTTAAAAAAATCAGTCAAAACATATGAGAAGCAGAAGATTAAACACAAAAAGTCATCAAACATTTTGTAATTTTTTTTCTTCGGAAAACCTAGTTTAGAAAAAGATGAAAAATCAATTGAAAATCATAAGATTCTTGTAAAGAACCTCAAGGTTATTGTAAAACTCACATGAAACAAGTCCAAATCATATCAGATCTGCACAGATCTAAGAGGTTCAGAAAAAGAAATTAGGGTTTCGAAGAGAACCAAACAGAGGTAAAGAAACATGATTAGAAACCCATAGATCGTAGTCAATATAGGACGATCTTACTCGGAATCACACTGGAATGGCCTTAAACAGGCGAGAGAGGAACCATATATACAAGTCAACTTGCCTTGGTCCCTTGAGGTTCCTGGAGATGGCAAGATTAACGTGAGGGAGGCCATTGAAGGCCTGGGAAGTGGTGAGAAGTCATCGGAGATGGCCATAGGTGAGTGTCAACAAGGTCTGATTAGGGTTAGGTTTAATAATATTTGAGAGAAGAGAGGGGTTTCAGGGCGGCGAGTGGTTTAGAATGATATAGTTTTGGGGGGAGGGGGGGTCTTTTGGGTTTATTTTAGGAAGGGTCCTTTGTGGCCGTTGATCTTTATGATCAACGATCGAGATTAAAGGGTATTGGGGCCGGATCAGGTCTTCAGGGTTTGGGCTGGGTAATATAATTGGGGATTGGGTAAAATTGGGGCTGAAATTAAAAATAAAATAGGCTATATTTTAAATAGCCACTTCTTTTATATATATATATATATATATATATATATATATATATATATTTGTGTACTAAAATAATTTAAAATAGTTGTTTAATATTTTAAAAATATAAAAGATCATTTTATGCATCAATAATGTGATTATGCATTAGTAGGGCTGTTATTGCAAAGATATACAATTTAGCCTAAAAATATAAATGCAATTATAAAAAATGTACTAAAAATATTTAAACAATATTTTTGTATAAATAAAGACTTTAGATGACTAAATCACTACAAAAATAATTTGAAGGATAATTATTGGAAATTTTATAAAAAACAAGAAGGAATAAATCAATTTGGAGCTTTTAAAAATTATAGAAAAATTGTAAAAATGCTTATGCATGCTTATAACTGCATATGTGCTATTTTGAAAGTAAGTATATATATATATGGGAAGGATGAAAGAGTTTTTGAGTAAAGAAATGATGGCCAATATTTTGCCCGGATGGGATGTTTTGAAAGATAGAAGCCGGACTCCAGTCTTCGAGTTGCCTACAAATCCTTGATTTTACAGTAATCAGGCCATGTGTAGTTTTGGATTCATTGGCGGAATATACAGATGAAGTCATTGCAAGAACAAACACGGGATGCAAGAGCGGCTATGGTGAGTGGTTAAGGTTTGAGACAGTTGGAGGAACTGGAGCGAGGTCGTTCTTGCTAGGACATCGGTTGCTTGCTGGTCACCTGCAGATGAAAAGATGTTGCCGACATGTATTTGTGCGAGAATTTAAACATGATGCGTATTCCCTTTGGACCATAAAGGTTGACTTTGGACGGTTAAAGATGACTTCCTTGAACCATGACGTCCTGGGCCATGAATTGTTTAGTGAGGGATTCGTAGGCCATGAAATGTTATTTTCGGGCCATGCAGATGGTGCCTCAGAACCATGACGCCTTTGAATAATGATATGAAAATTTGAGGGATCCTCAAGCCATGGCATGGTGTCTTCCGGCTATGAGGATGATGCCTTTTAGACTATGCGCCTTTGGATAGATTGACGATATTTCAGCCCATGAGATACAATAATATGGTGTTAACAAGACAAGGCTTAAGTCTTATGAAATGAAGGGCAGAGCTTAGCCCGATAGAAAAGTAAATAGATAGTATTAGAAATAGAGCAATATTTGTGCAAAGAGGGAGAGTGCTTAGTATCATACAAGCGTGGAGGCAAGGATTAGTCTCATGCAAATATAGAGGCATGGATTAGCCTCATGCAAATGTGGAGGTAAGGATTATCCTCATGCAGATATGGAGGCAAGGATTAGCCTCATGCAAACATGGAGGCAGAGATTAGCCTCATGGAAGATAGGGAGGCAAGGATTAGCCTTATGCAAATGTGGGGGCAGGGATTAGCCAATGCGGATAGGGAGGAAATGATTAGCCTCATGCAAATATGGAGGTAAGGATTAGCCTCATGCAGATAGAGAGGTAAGGATTAGCCTTATGCAAATATAGAGGCAGAGATTAGCCTCATGCAAATGTGGAGGCAAGGATTAGCCTCATGCAGATATAGAGGCAGAGATTAGCCTCATGCAAATGTGGAGACAAGTATTAGCCTCATGCAGATAAGCAGGCAGGGATTAACCTCATGCAAATAGGGAGGCATGCATTAGCCTCATGCATATATGGAGGCAAGGATTAGCCTTATGCAGATACGGAGGAAGGGATTAGCCTCATGCAAATATGGAGGTAGGGATTCGCCTCATGCAAACATGGAGGCAAGGATTATCCTTATGCAGATACGGTGGCAAGGATTAGCCTCATACAAATATGGAGGCAAGGATTAGCGTCATACAACTAAGGTGGCAGAGATTAGCCTCATACATGGAGGCAGGGATTAGCCTCATGCAGAGAACAAGTAGCAAATAAGAGTATTATATGTCTTAGCTGGAGATATATTAAGTGTCTGATATCCTGATTGATAACAAATTTGCTTTGTGTATACATATCTGCGAATGCTATCGTTACGTCAAATGTGCCTCCATTCAAAGAAAAATTATAAGTTTCTTGAGGGGAGGTTGGTTCGTGCTTCTATTTGCTAGCCTTGCTTTGCTCTGTTTTGAAGGCTTTTCGAGTTCCTCTGGGTAATACCTGACTGTTACGGAAATAAAGTTTTTCCAAAAAATATGCAATTATTGGTAAAAATAGAGTTATTTTAGAAACATATTGATATATGAAGTAATTTTAAATGAACTAGTAACTGTAACACATTTTAGAGACACTATAGCTTTCTTATGTAAGAATTTTGAGGGCCCTCCTCAAAATTTTGCCCCAGTTTAGTAGATGATCTTTTGATTGTTTACGGATAATGAGACTTGTTGAACTTTCTTCAGAATTTTGAGAATCCTTCTCAAAATTATGCCCCAGTTTCTTAACCAATTTCTGATTTTCTGGCATGCGATGACGTCGGTTGGACTTGCTCTAGAATTTTAAGGGTTCTCCTTAAAATTCTGCTCCAGTTTCTGATCTTGGGGGGAAATGGAAATGTTATTATGATGTGACCGAACCCACAAGGCTGCCTACGTATCCCCTATTAAACGGGAATCAGGTTAAGCGTAGTTCAATTACATTAGATGAGAAAATGTAAATAATCTAAGTATAGTATCTCTTGGTTGCGTTTGAATTGATTGGTTTTGGCCAGATTTCTCCATCCATTTCTGCAAGTATGAGTGCTCCTCCTGTCAGTACCCTATGAACCATGTACAGACCTTGTCAGTCAGGAGGGAATTTCCCATTGGCTTCATCTTGATGTGGGAAGATTTTCTTCAATACCAACTGTCTTGGTACAAATTGTCTTGGTTTGACCCTTTTGCTGAAAGATCTGGACATTCTGATCTGATAAAGTTGGCCGTGATACATTGCGTTCATCCTCTTTCCATCTATGTGGGCCAATTGTTCATAGCGGCTCATTATCCATTCCGCGTCGCTGAGTTCATCTTTTTGTATGATTTTTAAAGAAGGAATCTCTACCTCGGCCATAAACCAACATGTAGGGAGTTTCCCCGGTTGATGTGCGAACCGTGGTGCGGTAACTCAACAAAGCGAAAGGTAGCTTCTCATGCCATTGTTTTGGTTTTCTACCATCTTCTTGATAGCTTCTACAACTCCATTCATCTGAGGCCAGTAGGCTGTGGAATTCTTGTGCTTGATTTTGAAAGTTTCACACATAGCTTTCATCATATCACTGTTAAAATTGGAAGCATTATTAGTAACAGTGGACTCGGGAACTCCGAATCGGCAAGCAATATGATCTTTGGGAAAATCTGCAACGACTTTCTTGGTCATAACTTTGTAGGATGCAACCTCTACCCATTTTGTGAAGTAATTAATGGCTACTAGAATAAACCTGTGTCCGTTTGAAGTAGAGGTCTCAATCCGACTAATAATATCCATTCCCCATGCGACGTATGGCCAAGGTGAGCTTGTTGCATTGAGCTTGTTTGGTGACACTTTTATCATATCGGCATGCACCTGGCATTGAAAGCATTTGCGGACACACTAGATGCAATCTGTCTCAATGGTCATCCAAAAGTAACCGACCCTAAGTATCTTCTTAGTCTAAGACAAAACCATTCATGTGCGTGCCACAGGTCCTGACATGTATGTCCTCAAGCAGTTTAGAAGCTTCTTTTGCATCGACACATCTCAGCAATCCCAAATCGGGAGTTCTTTTGTACCAATTTCCTCCGTTGCGGAAGAAGTGATTGGACAATCTCCGGAGATTGTATTTCTGAATGTGGTTTGCATGCTCAGAAGTGTGCACACCCCCAGTGAACGCGGGTACCCATAATGATGTGAGTTATAGCCTGAGGGGCAGGTATTGTTTATGAGATATTGCCCGAGGGGTAGATTTTTTGACACTGTGCCCGAGGGGCGATCCTTTATGTGTTATCTTTCTTGGTTGCCTGTATTTTGCTTGCTTAATTGCTTAAAAGGCTTTTACGAAGTTTAAACTGAACTGAAATGATTTTTACATATTTGTACTACTTCACTATAGCCTGTAATGTGCCTTACGTGAATGATTATTACTCACTGAGTTGGAGTACTCACTTTACTCCCTGCACCTCGTGTGCAGATTCAGGAGCATCTGGTCCCGCTACCGAGTGTTGATCTTTCCAGCTCAAGCGGATCCGAGGATTCTCTAGGTAGCTACCGGCGTTCGCAGCCCAGAGCTTCTTCCCTTATCTTATCTCTCCTTGTTTTAGATTTGTATTGAACTCTGTAGAATTTCTTGTCTTTTTCCAGATTTTTAGATGCTCATGACTAGTGACACCCCGGTATCCGGCTGTGTTGGGTTGTTTTTTCACAAATTATACTATTATCTGCTACTTTGAGACTATTTATAATGCTTTAGTCTTATTTCTTGTTGTTTAATTGCTTAAAACTGAAATGGGGAAAATGTCGGCCAATCTTGTCTTCACGAGAGGCGCTATCACGATCGAGTCCGGGTTTAGGGTCGTGACAGTAGGTAATTAGGGGTAAATGAACAGAAGTTTCAATTAAGGAAACAAATCAGTAAGAATCAACAAAATATAAACACGGAAAGAGAAAAATGACTAAGGCAAGCAGTTCAATCAAATAGTGTAGAGAGGTGAGAATCAAAAGTTTAAGGGAAAGTGTTCAAATCAAACCAGAAAATCAGGATCCAGAATAATCAAGGGTTCAATCAAAGAGAGAGTCATGAAAGAGTCAGCAAGTTTAGCATATAAAATAAGGTAAGACATGAATAGTCAGGATTCGACACATAACTTTAACAAAGAAAATAGTTAAAACGACACTGATTCAAGGAGAAAGATACATGTCTTAACATGGATAGTCAGGACGAACACAAGCATATAGAATCAATGAAAGGTCGAACTAAGAAATTTAGTAGAAGCATATTAGGGAAAGAAAATCACGAGAAATCACAAGAACCCAAAGCACGAACACAATCAGATATACCAGTACTCAGAAACCAAACGAAGAACCTCAAAAAAAATTAGGGCTTTCAGTACAAGCGAGCTAAGGTTGTGAAAACTTACAAAATGAGTCAAACATATGAGAAGCAGAAGATTAAACACAAAAAGTTATCAAACATTTTGTAAAAAGAAATTTCGGTAACCCTAGTTTAGAAAATGATGAAAAATCAATTAAAAATCATAAGATTCTTGTAAATAACCTCAAGGTTGTTGTAAAACTCACATGAAACAAGTCAAAATCATCTCAGATCTAAGTGGTTCAGAAAAAAATTATGGTTTCGAAGAGAACCATACAGAGGTGAAGAAACATGCTTAGAAACTCATAGATCGTAGTCAATATAGGACGATCTTACTCGGAATCACACTGGAATGACCTGAAATAGGCGAGAGAGGAACCATAGATGTAAGTCAACTAGCCCAGGTCCCTTGAGGGCCCTGGAGATGGCAAGATTAACGTTAAGGAGGCAATTGGAGGCTTGGGAGGTGATGAGAAGTCATCGGAGATGACCATAGGTGAGTGTCAGCAAAGTTTGATTAGGTTAGGTTTGAGAGCAGAAAGGGGTTTCAGGGCGGCGGGTGATGTAGAATGATAGGGTTTGGGGGTGTTACATCCCGTGAGTTATTAAGCAACTTTGACCTTGATTTTTCGGGCTTGGTCTGCTGATAGTTTCATATTTCTGATAAATGAACCATATTCTTGTTTAGACTCTACTAGGCTTCTACTGCTTGGCCCTAGTAATCATTTAATGACTGCTTGTATCAAATGAATCTGGTAAAGTTTATGAGCATATTAGACTAATATCAATGATTATAATTGTTATGCCTCGTCAATTTAACAACCTTGATATAATTATATAAATATTTGATATGATATTTTGAGTGAAACTTTTCTTGCAAAGGAAAAAAAATGGTTTGAAAAAAAAATTAATTTTATATAATTATTAATATTACTACTTTCGAATATATTTTAAATTATACACATAATATGAGAAAGGTTTATGAAATTTTCTTTATTGTGAAGATATAAATTATTTTCTCACTAAAAGAAGGTTATCTTTTTACTATTTTAAAAATTAAAGGTACGAATTTTTTTATTCTTTATATGATATTATGAAGATTAGAAGTTAGAGAAAATATATGTATTTTTATATGGATGTTTCAAATAATAGTGTATGTATTTATTTTATATGGTACCACATAACCATAATAGTAAAATATATAATACTATGATATATAAAGTGTATTAAAAATAAATAGAATTTTAAGTAATTTGAAACAATTCTTAATTATGTAGGTAATTGGTTAGCTACGGGGTAACGAAACATTACCTAATCACCTTATAATGGATAAAAATTTAAAAAATCTCCATCCCACCCCACGTGGCAGCCTCCTTTTAATTTTAGATGACTCATTAGTCATTTCTTATAGGTGGCATATTAAGGATCTTGGAGTAGTTCAATAGGATGATCACAAAAAAGTTAGTTGGCGTCAGATATACTAGCTCAATATATTTGTTCTTTAACACACTGCCAAGAGGAATCAAAAGCAAATCTATGAGACCAAATCCTTTTCTCAAAAATATGACGTTTGAAATATAATGTTCATGAAGAAATTGGGATATACATATTTTAGGCCAAGTGTTTGTAAGCTTCTTTCGTTATTCAGGCTTTAGATTCCATTTCTATTTGGTGGATTTTGATTTGTTGACTTTGTGCTTCCTTAGTAAAGACTACTATCAAATCTCATATGAAGTCCCATGTTAATCGGGACAGACAGCTTTAGATAGTAAACCAACTTTTTCTATTAAAATTGCTGCTACTAGTAAAACGAACAACCCATGAATATTAGTAGGATGCTTTTATGTGCGTTTTAAACATCTGAAACACATGCTGGTTTTATCCTGTGCTAGTTAAATTTGAAAGTTAATGACATTAGTCAACTTTTATACTATTTATTTTGAAGGTCTAAAGCTAATTCAATGCTTCTGAAATATTAGGGTGCAAAATCTTAGCAGGTGTGCTTAACTTTTGTGTTTGAGTTGCTTGGAAGATGCTTAAATGTCTCTTATTTATGGAAAGTTTTGATCGTGGAGTAGTTTGTGTGAGTTTCTATTTGGAAGTTACT
>MU666535.1:24263-52666 GCA_026770625.1 Nicotiana glauca
ATATTAAAAACATATGAGAAAAAATTGGGTATCAACACCATCTTACGGTGGGAAAAATATAACTTTTATTGACGACGGTACTAAATATTGCTATATTTACTTATTTAATAGTAAAGTTGAAGCAATTGATGCATTCAAGCAGTACAAAAATGAAGTTGAAACGTAACTGAACAAAAATATCAAAATGATAAGATGTGATAGGGTGGCGAATATGAATCTCCTTTTGAAGAAATATGTTTGGAACATGGAATTATTCATTAAATAACTGCCTCTTACTCGCCGCAATCTAATAGAATTGTGGAAAGATAGAATAGAACGCTAAAGGAGCTGATGAATGTGTTGTTAATAAGTTCTAGTTTACCTTAGAACTTGTAGCAGGAAGCTATTCTTACAGCTAACCGAATACTCAATTGAATTTTTCATAGGAAAACGCAATCCATTCCATACAAAAAATAGAAAAGAAGGAAACCCAACTTAAAATATTTTAAAGTGTGGGGGTGTTTGGCTAAAGTGCAAGTCCTTAAACCCAAAAGGGTAAAGATTGGACCAAATACTGTTGATTGCGTTTTCATAAGATATGCAACAAATAGTAAGGCATATCATTTTGTGGTTCATAAATTAAAAGATCCCCACATTCATATTAATATGGTAATTGAATCAGATAATGTTGAATTCTTTGAGAATATTTATCCGTATAAAAAGGAATGTGAGTCGTCTAGTGAAAAATTGAAGTAAACTTGGGAAGAGGCATAGGAAAGTACTTTTAATAAGGAAAATCCAAGACGTAGTAAACGTCAAAGGACATCTACTTCCTTTGGACCTTGTTTTCTAGCATTCTTATTGGAAAATGGGCTTCAAACGTTCAAAGAAACAATGTCTTCCTCGGAAGCACAATATTGGAAAGAGACAGTCAATAGTGAGATAGAATCCATATTAAGTAATCATACTTGAGAATTGGTTGATCTTCCTCCAGGAAATAAACCTTTGGGTTCTAAGTGAATTTTCAAAAGAAAATAAAAGCTGATGGTAAAATTGATAAATATAAGGCAAGATTAGTTGTTAAGGGGTTTAGACAACAAGAAGGTCTGGATTACTTTGACACATACTCGCTGCTAACGAGGATTATATCTATCTAAGTGTTAATATCGTTAGCTTCCGTGTATGGCCTTCAAATCCATCAGATAAATGTGAAGACAATCTTCTTAAATGGAGACTTGGAGGAAGAAATTTATATGGAACAACCTGAAGGGTTCGTAGTTCCCAGAAAAGAAAAGAAGGTATGTTGACTTATTAAGTCACTTTACAGAGTAAAACAAGTACCAAAATAATAGCATGCGAAATTTGACCAAACAATGTTGTCAAATGGTTTGAAGGTCAATGAGTGTGACAAATGTATTTACATTAATAATACTCCAAATAGTCATTATTTATTTATATGTGGATGATATATTGATAATGAGTAGCAACATTGCTAACATAAATGCTACTAAGCGCATGTTTACTAGTAAGTTTGATATGAAAGACTTAGGAGTTGGCGATTTAATTTTGGGAATTAAGATCCTTAAGACTCCTCAAGGTCTAGCTTTGTCTCAATCTCATTACATTAAAATGGTACTTGAAAAGTTTAAATATTTGGACTTTAAAGTTGCAAGAACGCCAATTGATTTAAACCATACTCTTGTAAAGAATAAAGGTCAAAGCAAGTCTTAATTGGAATATGCTCGAGTATTGGAAAGTTTGATGTACATTATGAATTGTACACGACCTGATATAGCTTGTGCAATAAGTAAGCTTAGTCGATACACAAGTAATCCCGACCAAGCTCATTGGATAGCAATAAAACGAGTTTGAGGGTATTTGAAATATACCCGAGACTATGCTTTGCATTACAATAATTATCCCGTAGTTATTAAAGGATATAGTGATGCAAATTGGATCACCAGATCAACAGAATTAAAATCCACAAGTGGATACATTTTTACTATTTATGGAGGAGCAGGTCTTGGAAGTCATCCAAACATACATGTATCACTTGCTCAACAATGGATTCTGAGTTTATAGCTTTAGATAAGGCTAACAAAAAAGCCGAACGGCTTTGGCCCAAACCTTGGCACCTATATGCATACATTACGATAGTCGAGCGGCAATAGGAAGGGCTATGAGCATTATGTATAATGAGAAATCTCGTCACATAAGATGAAGACATAATACCGTAAGACAACTACTCTCCAACGGAATTATCATAATTGACTATGTAAAGTCAAAAGATAATATATCGGATCCGTTTACAAAAGGCCTAACTAGAGAGGCAGTTGAGAATTCATCAAAAGAAAAGGGACTATGGACGAGGACAAGTCACTGTGGCGGTAACTCTACCTAGAAGACTAGAGATCCCAAGATCTAGGTTCAAGAAGATCAAATAAAGTCATTGGTGACGGTTCAACATTATCAAATAAAATTTTGGTCCATTCTCATGATGAAGATAAAGTTCAGTAGCGAGGATAGAAAGTTAAGGCTTTTTAATAGTTTCTAAGTTTGAGACGAGGTATATCAAATAGTGTATCTAAAGGATAATACATTTAGGAATCACTATGTAAGTGTGAAGTGTAAGCCGCTTCAAGGAGAATTTTGTAAGGCCAGTTCTCTACGCACTTATGAAACGAACACAACAATGAGAACCAAAGATGGTTAAGGGTTGATTGTGTGACATATGGTTGTCTAGGTATACACTAAAGTTTTATGGTTCAAAGATATTAAATTTACTGATTGATAGAGTATATCCGACATATGTTCACTATGGAAAGTTCAAACAAAAACCTACTTATCCAGATGCGATTAATCCTTACTTGCGAGTCACACGGGTTTTTCATATTTTTTGGACAACCGTTCCTCATTCATGTGGGGGATTGTTGGATTTTGTTAGTTAAAATAAAAGAGGTGTGAATAGAAAGTGGTTGAAAAAGAAATGGAGGGAAATGAAACTTTGAATTAGTTCATTTTACCAAGGAACTTTGTCCCTCATTGGATTGGAAGAGCAAAATTCTTGTGCATATATATGGAATCACTTTTTATAGCTCTTAAAGAGTTGTGAAGAGAGCAAGCCTTACACCGTCGTCGTCGTCGTCGCTCGGCTTCAGCTTCGGCTTCGGAATCAGATTTGGATTCAGATTTGATCAATTGATATCATTGACTGTTAATTTTTGGACCAAAATTATTTTCCTTTTCCATTATTTAATATTTTCTTTTTTAATATTTTTGCACAAAAAATATGAATTTAGGAATTTGCAAAATTATTTTCCAACGGCCAAATTTGCGACCAAACATTCCATTCAACATAAATACAAATAATTTTTGCGAAATAGACACCTTATCAATGAACTTGCACCTTTGCACCTGTTGGGACTCAACTTCGTTGGCTATAAATAAAGAAGCTTAGCCTCATTTTTACTACCGAATCTGAAAATCTTTCCCTCTATTTTCTGTATTCCACAGTGGTTTCAAAGCAAAAACATAAGCATTTGTGTGATTTGCTCCGCTATTTGAGTTCGCTGAAGTTTTGTGATTTGAAGTCCCGCTATCGCAGAATAGTTATTTCATTCTATCTTGGAAGAAATTAATCCGAAAACCTTGGGCAAATATGAGGGGATTAAATTTCTTAAGGACACACAAAAAACTTGTGGGCTCAGATTTTTTTTGTGTTCTTAAACTAACGTTTTCTGATTTTCTGGTTGTGAATACAGAATACTAAGAGTAATACAACTTGTTCTGTTGTGCATTCATGTGTGTTTTGTCTCACTGCATGCCATACATTTGGAGTTCTATTGGTTTGTTGGATAAAATACAATATCGAGGAAGTTTGAAACTTTTTCGATAGATATATTTCTTTTTACCTGCCTAATACAGTACTTTGATTGGTTACTTAAGAAAGGGACTTTATACTTCCTCTTACTTGACAGAAAATTCTAATACAAAGGCATAATCCAATTGTGAGATTGACCTGGATTACTCGTGTATCGACTCAATTTACTTACAGCTCAAGCTATATCTGGTCGAGTACAATTCATGATATACATTAAACATCCCAACAAACGAGCATAATCCAATTGTGATATTCTTTGGCCTTTGTTCTTTACAAGTAAAAGATTTTCGTCAATTTGAGTCTTTGCAACTTTAAAATTTAAGTGCTTGAATTTTTCAAGTACTGCTTTAATGTAATGGGATTGAGACAATGCCAAACCTTGAGGAATCTTATGGATCTTAATACCTAGAATTAAATAGGCAACTGCTAAGTCTTTTATATCAAACTTGCTAGTTAGCATACACTTAGTCGCATTTATGTTGGCAATGTGGTTACTCACTATCAGCATATCAACTACGTACAATCAAATAATGACTATGTGATTTGGAACATTTTTAATGTACACATATTTATCACATTCATTTATCGTAAAACTATTTGAAAATATTGTTTGGTCAAATTTCGTATCCCATTGTTTGGGTGCTTGTTTTAGTCCATAAAGCGACTTAACAAGTTTAAATACCTTATTTTCCTTACCTAGAACCACACACCCTTCAGGTTATTCTATGTAAATTCTTCCTCCAAATGTCCATTTAAGAAGGTCGTTTTGACGTCCATTTGATGAATTTCAAGAACATATCCGCAACTAATGCTACTAACGTTCGTATGGAAGTAATTCTTGTAACTATAAAGTATGTATCAAAATATTCAAGACCTTCTCATTGATTATACCCTTTAACCACAAGTCTTGCCTTATATTTTTCAATAGTTCCATCATCTTTTATTTTCCTTTTAAAAATCTATTTAGAACCCAATGGTTTATTGTCGGAAGGAAGATCAATCAATTTCCATGTATGGTTGTTCAATATGAATTCTATTTCACTATTGACTTCCTCTATCCAAAATAATGATTAGAAAGAATTGAATGTTTGAGTCTCATTTTTCAATAAGAAAGTCACAAAATTTGGTCCAAATGAAGTAGACGTTCTTTGACATTTACTACGTCTTGGAGCCTCCTTATTAGAAGTACTTTCTTTTGTTTCTTGTCGAGGTAATTTTGATCCTTCACCAATCGATTCACATTCCTTTTTATACATATATATGTTTTTAGAGAATTCAGCATTATCCGATTCTATAATCGTATTATTATGGATGCCGGAATTTTTTGATTTATGAACCAAAAATCGATAGGCTTTACTATTGGTTGCGTATCCTATGAAAATAGAATCAACAGTTTTCGGTCTTATCTCTACCTTTTTGGGTTTAGAAACTTACACTTTATCCAAACACCCACACGTTTGGATAATTTAAGTTGAACTTCCTTCCTTTTCATTTTTCATATAGAATAGATTGCGTTTTGATATGGGGTCCTCGGTTTAGTATCCGGTTAGCTATAAGAATAGCTCTTCCCACCCAAGTTTTGTAGCAAACCAGAACTTATCAACAAAGCGTTTATCATCTCATTTAATGATCAAATCTTTCTTTCCGCAATCTCACTGAATTGGGGCATGTAAGGAGCCGTTGTTTGATGAATAATTCCATATTCTAAATATATTTTTTTGAAAAAGAGATTCGTATTCACCACCCCTATCACTTCTTATCATTTTGGTTTTCTTGTTAAGTTGCATTTTAACTTCATTTTTTTATTTCTCGAATGCATATATTGTTTCATCTTTACTGCTAAGTAAGTGAACATAACAATATCGAGTATTGTCATCAATAAAAGTTATGAAATACTTCTTTCTACCGCGAGATGGTATTGACTTCATGTCACAAATATCCGTGTGAATTAAGTCTAAAGGATTTTAATTCGTTTTAACTAACCTATAAGGATGTTTAACATACTTAGATTCCATACATATTTGACATTTTGGTTTGTCGTATTCAAACTTAGGCAATACTTTTGAATTAATTAATTTTTGCAAGGTTTTATAATTGACATGTCCCAAAAGTATATGCCATAAATTTTGATTCAAGTAAATAAGAAGAAGCTGAAATTTTATTATTGTCAATAACCATTACATTGAGTTTGAAAGATCATCAGTCAGGTAACCTTTTCCTAAGTACATCTCGTTTTTACTTGTTATAACTTCGTCTGAAACAAAAACACACTTAAACATTCTTGACGAGAAGTGAAATAGAAACTAAGTTCTTCCTTATTATAGGAACATGACGAATATTGTTCAGAGTCACCACCTTGCCAGAGATCATCTTCAAGAATATCGTTCCATAATCTTCAATTTTGGTCGTTGCAGAATTTCCCATAAATATGGTCTCGTTGGACCCAACGGGAGCATATAAAGCAAATACTTCTCTAACAACATAAACATGGCAGGTGGCTTCAGAACCAATCCACCACTTCTTAGGATTTCCCACTAAGTTGCATTCAGACAACATAGTGTACAAGTCATCGGTATCATCATTTGTTTCAACCATATTTGCTTGACCCCTTTTTCTTATCGTCCTTTGGAGCACGACATTCTGCAACTTTGTGTCCAAGCTTTCCACAGTTATTGTAGTTTTTCTTGAATTTCTTCTAGTTGGGATAGTTCTTTGGTCCAGAAGACTTCTTATTTTTTCGGATTAGTTGGAGCAGACTCAACAATATTTGCTCCCATAAATATTAAATTTCCACGTGTCTTCTTTTTTTTTTAGCTTTATTGTCCTGTTCGATCCTCAATCGAACGATGGTATCTTCGAGTTTCATCTCCTTGCGCTTGTGTTTCAAGTAGTTCTTAAAGTCCCTCCATAAAGAAGAAAACTTCTCAGTCATTACTGCAACTTGAAATACCTCATTGACGAACAAACCTTCAATAAAAAATTTGGAATCAGTAACATAATTAATACTTTCAATAGAAGTATTAATTCGGATTATACCTTCAGCAAGGAGATCATGAATTATAACTTACAGCTCTTGAACTTGGGCAATGACAGGCTTGCTGTCTACCATCTTATAGTCCAAAAATTTGGTTGCAACAAACTTCTTCAATCCGGCATCCTCAGTTTTATATTTCTTTTCCAATGCATCCCACAATTCTTTCAAAGTTTCCACATTACTATAGAAGTTGTAAAGATCATCTCCAATTCTCTAAGAATATAATTATTGCATAAGAAATTTGAGTGCTTCCGTGCCTCAGTCACGATAAAATGTTCATTCTCAGGAGTTGATCCTGGCAGAATCGGAACTTCCTCCTAGATAAAATTCTATAGACACAAAGTAGTCAAATAAAATAACATCTTTTGTTTCCAACGTTTGAAATCAATCCAGAAAATTTTTTCGGGCTTTTTCTCTAGAGCCGCTGCTGGCACGGAACGATTAGAAGAAGCAATATTGCTCGTCGAGCAAACCACGAAGGGGGGATGGTACTATTTATGTCATTTCTGTTAGTCACAAGATACAAAAACAAAAAAATTAATTAATGGTGAAATATTTAAAATCTTCTAACCGAATAAACTTTAATAGAAACAGATTAAACAACACGGTGAAGATTTTATGTTTTCAAACCGAATGCAAAACAAACAGAAAATCACAAATATTTTAATCTCGTAATTGAGTAGAAAGTCACAAAAACTTTAATCTCAACTAAGGCGTAGAAAATCTGAAGATTTTAGTCTCCAAAATTAGAGTAGAAATCACTATGATTTAGTCTCCAACAAACAAATTATAAGATGAATGTAGAAAAAATTATTTAAGTTCCTTAAGCTTGTTAGTAATCTATATTCAAAGAACCAGAAGTAAAGTAAAACCAGAAATGTAGAAGAAACATAAAATTAATTCAAGTCCACTGAATTCATAGTGTTTCTTTAAGGAACTTAATTCCCTCCTAATACTTGAGGTTTAGGATTATTTTCTCACAGGATAAAACGGATTACGCTCACTAGTATAGCTGCACTTCAAACCCTAGCGACCAACAAACTTAAATATCGGTAGCAAATGACACTTATCGCTTTCTTTTTGTTAAAACAATGCATGAGGAAGAAGGAGAAATCAGAACTTCGTAAGGAAAATCTTTGGGAAAGATTATTTATAGCCCAAAAGTTGGGTAATACCGAAGAGTTGTAGTTCTTCATGTAAAAGCTCCAAATTTAAATTCTGACGGGAAAATCAAATACAGAGGAAAATTAATTTACCGTTACAAAATGACTAATTTGGATTAAAATAATATTAATCTTAATTTTAACAAATATCAAGCTGAAGCCGAGCAACGATGACGACGGCATGGGGCTTTCCTTCTTCTCAACTTTAAGAGCTACAAGAAGTTCAATTGTATATATACCCATCAAAACTTTTTCCCTCCTCCAATAATGGACAATGTCCCTTTGTAAAAGAGGAAAATTCAAAAAATTTATTTCCCCCCCCCCCCATTTCTTATTCACTCTACTTTAAGCTATAACAAGTTTAAACCCAACAACAGTGGCGTTGGAGAAATTCTCTACTGATAAGTAGGAAAGCAAGATATGTTGGGCTTATGCCCATGTTGTCCAGCCAAAGACCCAATGGCCTAATCCTATTCCTTTTTGGTTTCCATTCCTATTCGGAATTGGATTCGACTTTTATTCCTATTTAGAGTTGGTTTTTGGCTTTAAGAGAAAACACCACTCATTATCTATAAATAGGACAACCTTCGAGAATTGTCTCATGCTCATTTGGTACAAGTATTTGAAAGAATTAAGCACATAATAGTAGTTTTTGAGAGAGATTTCATCAAGAGAGAAGAGAGAAGAGAGAAGAGAGAAGAGAGAAGAAAAGTAATTATTTTGCTGCAGATTTTTATTCCAACCAACCAACTTCAAATCATATTTTTCGATTCGTTAACCATTGGATTGGGCTGAAATTATGACTGAGTGTTTGTAACATCTTGGTCTTTGATTTGAATGGTGGATATCAGATTTTGAGGCCCGTAGCATCTGATTTCAAGCCCCAAATAGTAGCTCAAGTTTTGTAACTTCTCATCCTTCTTCAATTGATTTGTTGTTGCTCTTGTTGCTCCGTATTTGGCACTTATTATGTAGTCAATTTGGAGAGATTTTGTAACCCTCTTATTATTATAGTGGAGTTTTTTGAATCTTTGTGATCCCATAGTTTTTACCTTCGATATGAAGGGTTTTCTACGTTAAAATTTGGTGTTCTTTATCTTCTTTACTTTTTGGTTTGTCTCTTCTTCGACATAATAGTGGTATCAGAGCCTTGGTTATTTATCGAGATTTTTATGAAATGGAGGCGAGTATGAGAAAGATGGTATGTTTAAATTGGAGCAATTATAATGCTTGGAGAAGCAAGATGAAAGACTTACTGTTCGTGAAGAAGATACATCTACCCATTTTTGCAGCTCATAAACCCAATAGTATATATCTAATAAAGATTGAGATTTCGAGTACCAACAAGTATGTGGATATATACAACAATGGTTTGAAGATAATGTTCGCAACCATATTGTAAACGAGACACATGCGAGATCATTGTGGGAAAAGGTAGAGAATCTTTGTGTTTCAAAAACTGGGAATAACAAGTTGTTCCTTCTAAAGTGTGACGACCCTTGATTTCTCTATTTTTTTCGCGCTTCCAAGGCCTTAAAAACCTCACTTTTAGTTTCCACGATTTGCGTGCGCAATCCGGGCGCATAGCCAGAAAGCTTATATATGAATTATGTGTGAAAAATGATGAATTTTGATATTAATATGCATAATATTGACTTTGGTCAATATTTTGGGTAAATGGACGCGGACCCGTGATTCGACGGCCCCGTAGGGTCGGTAGAAAAATATGGGACATGAGCGCGTGCCCGGGATCGAATTCCGAGGTCCCAAGCCCGAGAAATGAATTTTTCTATGAAATTGTTTTTCTGAAATTGTTAAGGAAATTGGAAATGCAAATTGATTAAAAGACTATGGTATCGGGCTCGTATTTTGGTTCCGATGCCCGATACAAATCTTATATATTGTTTAAGCGCTACCTATAAAGTTTGGTTTAAAACAAATGTCGTTTGACGTGTTTCAGACTTAAAAATGGAAAATTTTTGTTTGATGAAAATTTGGAAGAAATCTTGAGATTTGAGGCTTGATTCTATGTATATGATGTTATTTTGGCGATTTGATCGCACGAGTAAGTCCGGAGGATATTTTTGAGGTTGTGTGCATAATTGGGTTGGAGCCCCGAGGGCTCGGGTGAGTTTTGGATAAACATCGGATTGCATTTCTCATTTTTGAAAAATCTTGTATGTTAGCTTCTGTGGTTTTCGCAAATGCAAAGGGGAGATGCGAAGTTCCCCATCGCAATTGCGAAGTGAGGGGCTCGCAAAGGCAAGACTATGTTCGCAAATGCGAAGGTCTCATTCATGGCCAGGCTTCGCAAATGCGAAGCTGTGTTCGCAATTCCCATATTTGGTCGGGGTTCGCAATTGCAAACCTTAGTTCACATTTCCCACATCTGAGGCCCAGCAATTTCATACTTACACAAATTTTAAACCCATTTTTTTCATACGTCCAAAACACAAACTCCATTGGCGATTTTTCAAGCACAAACCTTCTTCCAAATCATTTGTAAGTCAACCTTTACTTTATTTCTTCAATCTTTAACATCATTTATCATGTTTTCATCTCAAAATCAAGGTTTTTCATGGGTGAAAATGGGGATTTTGGATAGAACCTAGGTTTTCTTAAAAATTGGGGATTTGGACCTCAATTTGAGGTCCGATTTCAAAACAAATCATAGATATGAACTCGTGGGGGAATGGGTAACCAGGTTTTGGTTCGACCTTGGGTTTTGACCACGTGGGCCCGGGGGCATTTTGAAAATTTTTGAGTAAAACTTTGGAAAACTTATTTTCATGCATTCAAATTGATTTAATTAGCATTTGTTGATACATTTGAGTAATTTGTGACTAGATTCGAGCGGTTTGGTGGTGAATTCGAGGGGTAAAGCTCTATTAGAGGCTTGAGTTGAGTTTGGAGCATTCGAGGTAAGTGTTTGATCTAACTTTGGCATAAGGAAATAGGAGTAGAGTCTTATTTGCTAATTGCTATTTGTCGAGTACGGTGTATAGGCATGGTGACGTGTATCTATACACTGGTGTCGAGCATGACCGTGAGTCCTGAATTGCTAAATTATCAAATTCTTAATTGTTGTTCATGAGGACTTGGTTGGAAATCTTTAAACACTGAGCCGGTAATTATTGAGACTGAGCATTGATTTAAATATGCTAAGTAGAAATTGAATAAGTTTGGTTATAGCTGGATCTTGCCGGGATAGTTTATTATATTATCTTGTTCCCTTGCCAGGATTATTTTGTGGATTGTATTGAAAGAAATGGGATCGTGTGGCACGCCGACCATTTATATATTATGAAATGGGATCGTGTGGTATGCCGACCACTTATATATTAAGAAATGGGAGCGAGTGGTACGCCTACCACGTGATATTATGAAATGGGAGCGAGTGGTACGCCTACCACGTGATATTATGAAATGGGATCGAGTGGTACACCTACCACGTGATATATTGAGAAATGGGATCGAGTTGCACGCCTACAACGAGAGGAGATTGAAAAAAAGAAAGTAGTTTGTTTTCCCTTATTCTGTGTTAGAAGAAATCAGATGTAGTTTCCTTTTTGTTCTTAATATTCCGTTTTATCTGCTACCCCATAAGCATGTTCCCCTCCCAGTATTAATTATTTACTTTCTGCTATTACTTTGTTGCACTTGTATATATATATCTACACAGGTTTATCTAGTAGTCTGGTCTAACCTCGTCACTACTTTGCCGGGGTTAGGCCAGGCACTTACCAGCACATGGGGTCGGTTGTGCTGATGCTACACTCTGTGCATCGTTTTGCACAAATCCAGGAGTTGGAGCAGTATTTGAGTAGCAGTAGCATTCTGGGAGCGAACTTTCAGTCCAGGGACATTCGAGGTAGCCTTGCTGACATTCGCAGGCCTGGAGTCCTTTCTATTTTATTCAGTTTGTTATCATTTGTACCGAAGCAGACAGTTATATTTCATTCAAACCTTGTATTTAGTATTCTCTAGAAGTTCGTGAGTATTGTGCCACCAGTATTGGGTAGAGGATTTGTTAAACTTTCGCATTTTTTTCAATTAACTATGTTTGAGACTTCCACTTTATTATTAAATATTTCATTATTCTAATATTGTCATGGTTCGTTAAAAGATGTAATTGATATTTTGCTTGCCTAGCTCGTATTAGTAGGCGCCATCATGATTCTTGAGGGTGGGAAATCCGGATTGTGACAAGTTAGTATCAGAGCACTAGGTTACATAGGTCTCACAACTCACAGACAAACTCGGTAGAGTCTGAGGGATCGGTACGGAGACGTCTGTATTTATCCCCTAGAGGCTATAGAGTTAGGAAAGTTTCACATTTGTTCTTTCTTGTCGTGCGGTTCTATTTCTTAAGAACCGATTGAGTTTCTATTCTGTTCCTCCGCAGATGGCGAGAACACGTACTTTCTCTTTTACCGCGCAACAGTCCGAGCCCCCAGCAGCAGCTCCATTGGCGAAGCCTCAGGTTGATTTGGAGGAGGATGTCCCAACCCCAGCAGTCCCGGTGGGCCCAGCTCAGGTCCCAGAGGGGTTTATTTCCATCCTAGTTCTTCAGGACGCTCTAGTTCGATTGGTAGGCTTCATGGAGAGTGTCATTCAAGCGGTTTTGCTTCCAGGAGTTCAGCTAACGGTGGAAGATCAGTTGGGTATAGTGGCTCAGGCAAGGAGTGAGATCACTTTTCAGGAGGTGGCCAATGTGGGCCACAGAGTTAAGGTGGACCTGCCACAGGGAGGCGGTTATAGGTCGGATAAAAGGCCCCGTCATGCAGGCAGATTTACCTCATCTGAAGGTAGAGATACTTATGGTAGAGGCCATCCTCCCAGGCCCTTTCAGTCAGCTCCCCATGTTACTCATGGTACTTCAGGTGGTCATTCAGGTCGACAAGGTTAGCCTCAGTTCCTTCAGCTGCAGCGTTCGTGCAGATGTTATGAGTGTGGTAAGTATGGTTACAACAGGAGGGTTTGCCCGAGGTTGAGGGGTGCTCAGCCGCAGCAGACAAGGTCTTGTCATGCTTGTGGTGATCCAAGGCACATTGTCAGATATTGCCCTCGAGTTTATGGCAGCTTCCAGCATCAGAGTTCTCGTGCTATGATTAAGGCACCGGGGGTTCCACAGCCTGCCCAGCCAGCTAGACACGGTGGTAGAGGTGTTAGAGGTAGAGGTCTTAGAGGTAGAGTTCAAGTCGCCAGAGGTAGAGGTTAGCCAACAACTAGGCCAGAGGCTGAGTCTTCAGGTGCAGACATTACAAGTACTATTGTGATTTGTATTAGAGATACTTCAATGCTATTTTACCCTGGGTCTACGTATTCGTATGTGTCATCCTATTTTGCACCCTACCTGGTTATGCCCAGTGATGCTTTGGGTATTCCTGTTTATGTATCTACACCGGTGGGTGATTCTATAGTGGTCGACCGAGTTCATCGTTCCTGTGTGGTAATGTTTGAGGGTCTTGAGACCCATGTTGATTTATTGCTCTTAGACATGGTGGACTTCGACGTTATATTAGGGATGGATTGGTTGTCCCTGTATCATGCCATCTTGGATTGTCACGCCAAGACTGTGACCTTGGCTTTGCCAGACTTGACCCGACTGGAATGGAAAGGGACCCCAGGTTATGCCCCCCGCATTGTTATTTCATATGTTAAGGCTCGACGCATGGTCGAGAAGGGGTGTTTAGCTTATCTGGCGTATGTTCGCAATTCCAGCACAAAGGTTCCTTCTATTGACTCTGTTCCTATTGTTCGGGAGTTCCCTGAGGTTTTTCCTTCAGACCTGCCGGGTATGCTGCCCGACAGGGATATTGATTTCTGTATTGATCTGGCCCTAGGCACGCGACCCATTTCTATTCCACCGTATCGCATGGCCCCGCTAGAGTTGAATGAGTTAAAGGACAAGTTGCAAGATTTGCTAGAGAAGGGTTTTATCAGGCCTAGTGTTTCTCCTTGGGGTGCGCCAGTATTATTTGTGAAGAGAAAGGATGGATCGATGAGGATGTGCATTGATTACTGGCAATTGAACAAGGTGACGATTAAGAACAAATATCTACTGTCGAGGATTGATGATTTGTTTGACTAGCTTCAGGGTGCGAAGGTGTTTTCAAAGTTAGACTTGAGATGTGGCTACCATCAGCTGAGGATTAGGGCATCTGATGTCCCTAAGACAGCGTTCCGCACTCAGTATGGACATTATGAGTTTTTGGTCATGTCATTTGGGTTGACCAATGCCCCAGCAACATTTATGGAGTTGATGAACCGAGTGTTCAGGCCTTACTTGGACTTGTTCGTGATAGTTTTTATTGATGATATTCTAGTGTACTCCCGCAGCCAGGAGGAGCACGAGCAACACCTTAGAGTGGGTCTTCAGACTCTGAAGGATAGTCAGTTGTATGCTAAGTTCTCAAAGTGCGAGTTTTGGTTGAGTTCGATTGCATTTCTGGGTCATGTTGTATTAGCAGAGGATATTCAGGTGGGCCGGAAGAAGATTGAGGCAGTCAAGAACTTGCCTCGACCAGCATCAGCTAATGAGGTTCGAAGTTTCTTGGGGTTAGCAGGTTATTACCACCGGTTTGTAGAGGGATTTTCATCCATAGCAGCCTCGATAACCAGGTTGACCCAGAAGGGTGCCCAGTTCATATGGTCAGATGAGTGTGAGGAGAGCATTCAAAAGCTCAAGACAGCTCTGACTACGGCACCGATATTGGTTTTGCCCACAGGCTCAGGACCCTATACAGTTTATTGTGATGCTTCCCGTATTGGGCTTGGTGCGGTATAGATGCAGGATGGCAGAGTCATTGCTTATGCTTCGAGGCAATTGAAGATCCACGAAAAGAATTATCCGGTCCATGATCTAGAGTTGGCAGCCATTGTTCATGCTTTGAAGATTTGAAGGCATTCCTTATATGGTGTGACGTGTGAGGTGTACACGGACCACAAGAGTCTGCAATACTTGTTCAAGCAGAAGGAGTGGAACTTAAGGCAGCGGAGGTGGTTGGAACTATTGAAGGATTATGATGTTACTATTTTGTACCACCCGGGGAGAGCCAATGTGGTGGCCGATGTATTGAGTAGGAAGTCCGCCAGTATGGGTAGTCTTGCTTATGTACGGTCAGCCAGAGACCGCTTGCGTTGGATATTCAGGCCTTGGTCAATCGGTTTGTGAGGTTGGACATTTCTGAGCCTAGCAGAGTGTTATCTTGCACGATTGCTCGTTCTTCATTATTGGAGCATATCCGTGATCGGCAGTTTGATGATCCCTATTTGTGTGTCCTAAGAGACACGGTGCAATGTGGAGGTGCCACGAAGGTGACCTTAGATGATGATGGTGTTTTGAGGTTGCAGTGGCGAGTTTGTGTGCCCAATGTCGATGGGATTAAAGAGTTGATGTTAGCGGAGGCCCATAGTTCTCGGTATTCTATTCACCCGAGCGCCGCAAAGATGTATCAGGAATTGCGGCAACATTATTGGTGGCGTAGGATGAAGAAACATATTGTTGCATATGTGGCTCGGCGTTTGAAATGTCAGCAGGTCAAGTATGAGCATCAGAGGCCTGGAGGTTTATGCTAGAGGATTGAGCTTCCCGAATGTAAGTGGGAGAGGATTACCATGGATTTCATTACTGGACTTCCGATGACTCAGAAGAAGTTTGATGCTATTTGGGTCATTATTGATAGGATGACCAAGTCAGCGCATTTCATTCCTGTAGCAGCCTCCTATTCATTTGAGAGGTTAGCTGAGATCTATATCCGAGAGATTGTTCGCCTTCATAGGGTGCCGACATCTATCATTTCAGACCGGGGTACGCAGTTTACCTCACGCTTCTAGAGAGCAGTTCAGCAGGAGTTGGGCACCCAGGTTCAGTTGAGCACAGCGTTCCATCCTCAGACGGACGACCAGTCCGAAAGGACTATTCAGATATTGGAGGATATGCTCTGAGCCTGTGTCATTGATTTTGGAGGCCCGTGGGACCAGTTTTTGCCTTTGGCAGAATTCACCTACAACAACAGCTACCAGTCCAGCATTCAGATGGCTCCATATGCGGTGTTGTATAGTAGGCGATGTCGGTCTCCAGTCGGATGGTTTGAGCCGGGATAGGCTCGATTATTGGGTACAGATTTAGTTCAGGAGGCCTTGGATAAGGTCAAGATCATTTAGGACAGGCTTTGTTCGGCTCAGTCGCGACAAAAGAGTTATGCAGATCATAAGGTTTGGGATGTAGCTTTCATGGTTGATGAGTGGGTATTGCTCCGTGTGTCGCCTATGAATGGCGTGATGAGATTTGGGAAGAAGGGCAAGCTTAGCCCTAGGTTCATCGGTCCATTTGAGATTCTCGATCGTGTGGGAGAGGTGGCTTATAGACTTGCCTTGCCACCTAGCTTGTCAGCCATGCATCCAGTGTTTCATGTGTCCATGCTTCGGAGGTATCACGGCGATCCAGCCCACGTGTTAGATTTTAGCACTATCCAGTTGGACAAGGATCTATTTTACGAGGAGGCGGCGGTAGCTATTCTAGACCGGCAGGTTCGACAGTTAAGGTCGAAGAGTTTTCCTTCAGTGCGTGTCCAGTGGAGAGGTCAGTCTCCTGAGGCATCGACCTGGGAGTCCGAGTTTGATATGTAGAGCCGTTACCCTCATCTATTTCCTGACTCAGGTACTTCTTTCTTTGTCCGTTCGAGGACGAACGATTGTTTTAGAGGTGGAGAATATGATGACCCAAAGGGTCATTACCGAATTTCTTCCTTTTTTTTTGCGCTTCCGAGGTCACTTTTAGTTGCCTCAATTTGCGTGCATAGTCCGGGCAAATAGTCGAAAAGCTTATATATGAATTCTGTGTGAAAAATGGTGAATTTTGATATTAATATGCATAATATTGACTTCGGTCAACATTTTAGATAAACGGACCTGAACCCGTGATTCGACGGTCTCTAGGGTCGGTAGAAAAATATGGGACTTGTGCGTGTGCCCGGGATCAAATTCCGAGGTCTCAAGCCCGAGAAATAAATTTTTCTGTGAAATTATTTTTCTGAAATTGTTAAGGAAATTAGAAATGAAAATTGATTAAAAGACTATGGTATCGGGCTCGTATTTTGGTTCCGACACCCGGTACGAGTCTTATATATGGTTTATGCGCTATCTGTAAAGTTTGGTTTCAAACGGACGTCGTTTGATGTGTTTCGGACTTAAAAATGGAAAATTTCTGTTTGATGAAAAGTTGGAAGAAATCTTGAGATTTGAGGCTTGATTCTATGCATATGATGTTATTTTGGCGATTTGATCGCATGAGTAAGTCTGTAGGATGTTTTTGAGGTTATGTGCATAATTGGGATGGAGCCCCGAGGGCTCAGGTGAGTTTTGGATAGGCATCAGATTGCATTTCTCATTTTTAAAAAATCTGGTATGTTGGCTTCTGTGGTTTTTGCAAATGCGGAGGGGTGACTCGCAATTGCGAGCTCGCAAATGCGAGCTTCGAGTCGCAATTTCGAGGTCCAGGAATTTCGCACAGGCCGCAAATGCAAGGATTTTACTCGCAAATGGGAAAGTCCCTAGGCATGCCTAGTTTCGCAAATGCGAAGTTCCACATCGCAATTGCGAAGTGAGAGGCTCGCAAATGCGAGACTATGTTCGCAAATGCGAAGGTCTCATTCATGGCCTGGCTTCGAAAATGCGAAGCTGTGTTCGCAATTCCCATATTTTGTCGAGGTTCGCAATGTTGAACCCCAGTTCGCATTTCCCACATATGTGGCCCAGCAATTTCATATTTAGACGAATTTTAAACCCATTTTTTCATCCGTTCATAACACAAACTTCATAGGCGATTTTTCAAGCACAAACCTTCTTCCAAATCATTTGTAAGTCAACTTTTACTTAATTTCTTCAATCTTTAACATCATTTATCATGTTTTCATCTTAAAATCAAGGTTTTTCATGGGTGAAAATGGGGATTTTGGGTAGAACCTAGGTTTTCTTAAAAATTGGGGATTTGGACCTCAATTTGAGGTCCGATTTCAAAACAATCATAGATATGAACTCATGGGGGAATGGGTAACCGGGTTTTGGTTCGAACCTCGAGTTTTGACCACGTGGGCCCGGGGGCATTTTGGGATTTTTTGAGTAAAACCTTGGAAATTCATTTTCATGCATTCAAATTGATTCAATTAGCATTTGTTGATACATTTGAGTAATTTGTGACTAGATTCGAGCGGTTTGGTTGTGAATTCAAGGGGTAAAGCTATATTAGAGGCTTGAGTTGAGTTTGGAGCATTCAAGGTAAGTGTTTGATCTAACTTTGGCTTGAGGGAATATGAGTAGAGTCTTATTTGCTAATTGCTATTTGTCGAGTACGGTGTATAGGCATGGTGACAAGTATCTATACACTGGTGTCGAGCATGAACGTGAGTCCTGAATTGCTAAATTATCGAATTCTTAATTGTTGTTCATGAGGACTTGGTTGGAAATCTTTAAACACTGAGTCGGTAATTGTTGAGACTGAGCATTGATTTAAATATGCTAAGTAGAAATAGAATAAGTTTGGTTATAGCTGGATCTCCCTTGCCGGGATAGTTTATTATATTATCTTTTGCCCTTGTCGGGATTATTTTGTGTACTGTGTTGAAAGAAATGGGATCGTGTGGCACATCGACAACTTATATATTATTAAATGGGATCGTGTGGCGTGCCGGCCACTTATATATTATGAAATGGGAGCGAGTGGTACACCTACCACGTGATATTATGAAATGGGAGTGAGTGGTACCCCTACCGCGTGATATTGTGAAATGGGAGCGAGTGGTACGCCTACCGCGTGATATTATGAAATGGGAGCGAGTGGTACGCCTACCGCTTGATATTATGAAATGGGAGTGAGTGGTACGCCTACGCGTGATATTATGAAATGGGATCGAGTGGTACGCCTACCACGTGATATTATGAAATGGGAGCGAGTGGTACGCCTACCACGTGATATTATGAAATGTGAGCGAGTGGTACGCCTACCACATGATATTATGAAATGGGAGCGAGTGATACGCCTACCACGTGATATTATGAAATGGGATCGTGTTGTACGCCTACCACGTGATATGTTAAGAAATGGGATCGAGTTGCATGCCTGCAACGTGAGGAGATTGAAACAAAAGAAAGTAGTTAGTTTTCCCTTATTCTATTTTAGAAGAAATCAGATGTAGTTTCCTTGTTATTCTCGATATTCCATTTTATCTGCTACCCCATAAGCATGTTCCCTTCCCAGTATTAATTGTTTACTTTCCGCTATTATTTTGTTGCATTTGTATAGATATCTGCACAGGTTTATCTGGTAATCCGATCTTGCCTCGTCACTACTTCGCCGGGGTTAGGCCAGGCACTTACCAGCACATGGGGTCGGTTATGCTGATGCTATACTCTGTGCATCTTTTTGCACAGATCCAGGCGTTGGAGCGGTTTTGAGTAGCAGTAGCATTCTAGGAGCGAACTTTCAGTCCAGGGACATTCGAGGTAGCCTTGCTGACGTCCGCAGGCTCGGAGTCCTTTCTATTTTATTCAGTTTGTTATCATTTGTACCAAAGCAGACGGTTATGTTTCATTCAAACCTTGTATTTAGTATTCTCTAGACGTTCATGAGTATTGTGACACCAGTCTTGGGTAGAGGATTTGTTAAACTTCCACATTTTTTTAGTTAACTATGTTTGAGACTTCCGCTTTATTATTAAATATTTTATTATTTCTAGTATTGTCGTGGTTCGTTAAAAGAGGTAATTGCTATTTGGCTTGCCTAGATCCTATTAGTAGGCACCATCACGACTTTCGAGGGTGGGAAATTCGGGTCGTGACATAAAGCAATTGATGACCTTTAAATACAAGGAGATCAGCCCTATCCTTGATCATATAAATGATTTTCAAGACGTCCTTGATAAGCTATATGGAATGGAAGTTAATTTTGATGATGAGATACAAGGACTTTGGCTTCTTAATACTCTGCCAGACTCTTGGGAAACTCTTTGTGCTTTTTTGACAAATTTAGCTCCTGGAGGTAAGGTAACTATAGAATATTCTAAGAGTGGTGTATTGAATGAGGAAGTAAGAAGAAAAAATTAGGGTTCGTCCTCACAAGCAGATATATTGGTTACAGAAGATCGGGGGAGAGATAGAACAAGAGGTTCGAGGAATAGATGTAGAAGTAGAAGTAAGTCAAGGTCCAAATATCACAATATTACATACAATCACTACGGCAAGAAAGGACATATCTAAAGTTTTTTCCACAAGTTGAAGCAAGACATTAGAGAAGGAAAGAAAGTTGAAAATAACAAGAAAAATGTTGCTGCAGTTGTTCGAGATGACCTTCTTTTTACTTATGATGAAAAGGTCATCAATTTGGTATCCCATGAGACGAGCTGGATACTATATTCTGGAGCTACATAACATGTCACACAAGCAAAGAATTTTTCTCATCTTATACTTCTATTTATTCTGGAGTGTTAAATGTCACGACCTAAACCTATAGGTCGCAACGAGCACCCGGTACATTACTTAACCGAGTACCAGTATAATATATCTTTCTTGTTGTGCTTTCATTAGCAAATGGGCTATCATGGGCTAACTAGAATAAACATAGAGGAGTACTCAATGTGGAACGACCCAACCTGATATAAAAAACTTATACATGTGATATACGGGCCTATAAGGCAAACATGGTCGTTTTTAAACTCAAAACATAGGCCGGAAAGGCCATATAGGCATTCATATACATGACATCTGTCTACAAGCCTATAAGAGTACATACCTAACATAAATTTCGGGACAGGGCCTCTCCATACCAAATAATACAAATCTACATCATACTGACCAAACAAGCGACTCCGGAGCAAATGGAGTGCACCTGCCTCTTCCACTGAGGTGATAGCCTACTTGGAGGACTCTCGACCAATCTATCGGGACCTGAGGGCATGAAACCCAGCGTCTCCGGGAAAAATAGACGTTAGTACGAATAATTTATTGAGTATGTAAGGCATATAATTAAGTACATAAAAGACATGGAAGAAATATAGAGTAAATGACTCAACCTGAAAGTTTGGATAACTCTGTAAATCATGAAATACTTATAGTGTTATGCATATGCGTATGAATGCCATGTCGTGCATAGTTACATGTGTTCATAGCATCATCAAGCCTCTGAGGGCATCCCATCATATCATCTCAGTCACTGTGGGCAAAATCATCAATGTATACCAGCTGATCAGGTGGTGGTGCGTATATAACGCCGTAACCTTTTCCCATATATATATATATAATATAAATATATACGCGTATATAATGCCATCTGTTCATGGGTCAATATACATTAATGCAGTGCATGAGAAGTACGTTAATAAAATCCCTTGGAATGTCATACGACCATTATGCCTTCGAGTAATATCACGAAATAAACTTTATTAAGTTACGTATTTTTTGAGACCCATGAACAGACGATAAAATAATATGACACATGGGGATCAAGAATATAAGCATCTCTAATATTTCTATGAATAGAGTCATGTATAGAAATTGTGCATTTGCTCATTTCATTTGTATCGTATGGATCATGACAAAAGAAATAAGGGATAGCCTTAACATACTTGAGCTGTTTCTCTTAGCAATACCTCTAATCGATATTTTTTGCAAAAAATACGTAACGGTGGATTGAAGTAGGAAAAAATTCGTATAATATTCTTGAGAAAGATTGCACCGTACTCCCTTAGAATTGCAAGATCTCACGTTGCTTTGAATTGTTGAAGATGCTATCTTGCATATGACATACGTCTGAGACAAATATTTGTAACATATAAACATTCACGTTTTTGAATGCACATAGAAATGTATTTGTGACTTTATTGAATTGGACAAATCTTCTAAGGGTTTTGCTAAAGAACGTTACCCTTTTCATATACTTTGTGGATTTAGAGCTTTTTATGGCTTATCCAAGAATTCCTTTCAAAGTGAAACCTAGAAAGGTGATCTAAGAGTAACTTAAAGACTTATGCTACTGCCACGTTTTGGGAGAATATCCTTATCCAATAGTTAACCACCAATCATCTTACTTAATTGTTAATCTCCAGTTAAAATCAATAATTATTCAATTATTCACATAATTTGGAATTATCTCTAACTATTCAAAATACTACTCACTTTTAATACCCTTTGTACACCTTACTATCATGGTCATGTGGTACCTTGTATGGCACTAGTCCATAAATACCGAGTATTTTAGCTCGGGCCGTATTTTATCCCAACATGACAAACTTCAACGAAATTCATTTTCTTCAATTTACTTACCCTCTCACCTTCACGAATTTACTCATAACTTGTTTGAAATAGCATAATACTTATAATACCAAAATAATCTCATTCCCGAACTTACGTCGATTAACTTACGACGAAACTTTAACGTATGAAAACATGGGTGTAAATGTCATTTTCCCCTTTGGAAAATTCGTCCTCGAATGTTGACTGATGCACTTATCATTATCATAGCCTATAGTCCTTGCGAAACTTTAGTACTCTCCTTGCCATCTTAGGCGGTTGTTCTGTGAATAAATCTAAAGTCTAGGGTATTCCCACATATAGGTCTCTTTCTTAAACCACGACCTGTGGTCGGGATTCTTCCAATCTCGTAACTCTTACTACCTTCTATCATGCAGCCTGTACGATTTTTTTCTTGTAAGTACGCCCATGCGACTCTCCTTTTCTTTTTCCTCCAACTTTAGCCAACTTCTAGGCCTCACTTGGTAAACACACACAGAGCTTGATAAGATGTCCCTCTGGGCATCTATGAAATTCTTCGTTCGGAACTTTGTTGATCTTACGAATATTACTATACCTTATTTTGTTTAACCATTCGTATGACTGCACCTAGGTAGGTCACACTATCCTATAACTTTTACCTCGATTTATCCTTACTGAGGTCCGCTACCAAACTCCCGGTTACCTTTGTTACTTATCCCATATGTATAAATCCAAGTCCTTTAATGCTCCCTCATTACTGTTCATTTTACGAATGAAGACCTAATCTCATCTCATACTTTATGACTTTTGCCCATCCATTGTTGGTTTACCTTAATATTGATATATAATTTACCACTGATAACTTGGAAATTCTTACGTAATCACTAGGGCTCATATGGCACTGAGGAAGATTTGAAGTGATTTTCCTGACCAACCTGGGGGCAATACTATACTTCCAAAACCGTATTTCCTAGAATCCCAATGTGATTCACCTTACGTGGTATCACGATCCAAACCCCACACTGGTCATGATGGCGCCTCTTGCGAAGACGAGGATAGCCAACTAACCCGACTCATCTTTTCAAAAATAGTTAAACATAAATAAACAGCTTAAATATGACTTAATAATATTAATTAGCAAAAATACAACCCAACATAGCCCTAATCGGGGTGTCACAAGTCACGAGCATCTATGAGAATGTAAATCCACTACAAGGTCTAAAATATACAAAATCTGAATAATGAACAAAAGAGATAAAAATGGTGCTGCGAACGCTGACAGTCACCTCCTTAACTCATATAACTCTGTCTTTGATCGGCCAAAACCCGCTATCGGGTGAATAGATACCTACATCTGCACACGAGGTGCAGGGAGTAAAGTGAGTACTCCAACTCAGCGAGCAATAAAAGTAAATAACAATTGAGCAGTAAGAAATCACGTAAAGCAAACCATCATGCTGTATAGAAGCAGGGTACAATTCCTTGAGAAAATAGTGAAGCTGTGAAATCTTTAGAATTATCTTGGCTCAGTTCAAATCTCTTTTGAAAATGATCTATTCAATAGATCCGAAATGATTTCAAAATAGTTAGAGCCAATAAGTACATAAAATCCGCCCCTCGGGCACAAATACCACAGTATAACAGGTAAAAAGGCAAATAAATATGCAAGATGAGCACATAAAAGTTTGCCCCTCGGGCAATATCTCAAAACAGTACCAGCCCCTCGGGCTCACTCTTAGAAATACTCTTCGAACACTCTCAGCCCCTCGGGCTCTCGCTCTCTCAGATCACTCTCAGAATAGTATCCTCTAGACTGGCCCACTAAAAACTCATAGAGATCACATCTCACCCCTCGACCGGGAGTCATAAGCCATCAAGGCACATATACTACTGAGCACCCATGTGCGCCTACAAACGCGTGGGAGGAATTTCAAGAGTTACATTTCAAGCTGAATCAAGGACGCACAATAAAAATTCCAAGAATATGAAGTTTTCCCTAAAGGTTCTGCAGCCTACCGAGGATAAGTACAGACGTCTCCATACCGATCCACGAGACTCTACTAAACCTGCTCATGACTCGTGAGACCTAGTAACCTAGGCTGTGATACCAACTTGTCACGACCCAAACCTCGCATTGGTCGTGATGGCGCCTCTCGTGAAGACAAGGCCAGCCAACTAACCCAACTCGTCTTTTCAAAAATAGTTAAACATAAATGCACAGCTTAAATATGACTTAATAATATTAATTAGCGAAAATACAACCCAACACAGCCCTAATCGGGGTATCACAAGTCACGAGCATCTATTAGAATGTAAATCCACTACAAGGTCTAAAATATACAAAATCGGAATAATGAACAAAAGAGAGAAAAATGGTGCTGCGAACGCTGGCAGTCACCTCATTAACTCATTTTTTCCTTCTTCTTGTTGCTGGATATCTCGTTCGTAACTCTGCCTCTAATTAACCAAAACCCGCTACTGGGTGAATAAATACCTGCATCTGCACACAAGGTGCAGGGAGTAAAGTGAGTACTCTAACTCAGTGAGAAATAAAAGTAAATAACAATTGAGCAGTAAGAAATCACGTAAAGCAAACCATCATGCTGTATAGAAGTATGGTACAATTCCTTGAGAAAACAGTGAAGCTGTGAAATCTTTAGAATTATCTTGGCTCAGTTCAAATCTCTTTTGAAAATGATCTATTCAATAGTTCCGAAATGATTTCAAAATAGTTAGTGATGATAAGCACAGAAAATCCACCCCTCAGGCACAAATGCCACAGTATAATAGGTAAAAAGGCAAATAAATATGCAAGATGAGCACATAAAAGTTTGCCCCTCGGGCAATATCTCAAAACAATACCAGCCCCTCGGGCTCACTCTTAGAAACACTCTTCGAACACTCTCAGCCCCTCGGGCTCTCGCTCTCTCAGATCACTCTCAGAATAGTATCATATAGTAACCGCTACGGCGCGCAGCCCGATCCACATCTCACTGCGACATGCAGCCGGATCCATATATCGTTGACGACGCTTACTAGGGGTGTGTAGACTCCGTGAGGGGCCCCTTACGGCCCAAGTGCAATATCAAGCCACCTCATGGCATCATCACTCAGCACTCAACCTCATCATCACTCGGCTCTCGGACTTAGATCACTCGGTACTCAGCCTCACATTACTCAAGCCACCTCGTGGCATATAAAGTATCTGAGGCCCTCGGCCTCATATCACTCAGCATATCCTTACATATGGCCCTCGGCCTCACTCAGTCCATAAAACATCACAAGCCCCTCGGGCATTTGTAAAAAAGTAGTTCTTAGCCCAGTATATCATTTAGAAATATCATTTAAGTTCAAATCTAAGTAAAATTTGGATGAGTTTGTAAAACAGTAGATATCAACAGGACTGAGTTCAAATAATACGTCAAAATAGTAAGGAAACAGTGATAAAATTCTCGAAGGGTTCAAATAATTGGCACGAAGCCCAAATATGGCAATCGGCCCAAATCATGATAATAACAAATAAATTTCAGTCAAATACGCAGTAAAATTATCAATCGGTACGGACCAAGTCACAATCATTACTCACCCCACGCTCATAATCCAGCGTGCAAGTCACCTCAATACAGTACTACGATGTGCAAATCCGGGGTTTCAAACCCTCAGGATATCATTTACAATCATTACTCACCTCGAACCAGCGAAATCTCTAGCTCGCTACACCTTTGCCCATCAAATCAGCCTCCACGCGCATCGAATCTATCCAAAATGAGAGCGAATACATCACAATATGCTAAGGGAACAATACCTAATTGAAAACAATCAAAAAATATCAAGAATTTTGAAATTAACAAAAACCCGAGCCCTGGGCCCACTTCTCGAAAATCAAAATTATTTACATCAATAGATTCCTTATCTCCTCACGAGTTCATACATACCAAACATTCTCAAATTCGACCTCAAATGGTCCCTCAAATCCCCAAATCAAATTTCAAAATCTCAAGCTCTAGTTCTTCAATTTTAGGCTTAATTTCCATAAATTTCAAGGTTAATTTCACATAATAATCGTGTTTTAAGATCATAGAACTCACCTCCAATCTTCCCAGTCGAAACCCTCTTCAATTTCCGTCCAAAAGCTCTCAAGGATGCTAAAAAATGGTGGAAAAATAACTTAGCTCTCGGAACAAAAAAAATGAAATTTAAAACCTTTCTGCCCAGCACATTACCGCATCTGCGGTGCACTTTCCGCTTCTGCGACATCTGCTTCTGCGGAAATCCTCTACTTCTGCGGAGTTTTATTAAATGCCCAGGACCGCTTCTGCGGTTAATATCCGCATCTGCGGACTCTGCTCCTGTGGAAAACCATCCGCTTCTGCGGAAATTCCCACATGTCCAAAATCCGCATCTGCGATGTCATCGCCGCATCTGTGATACCGCAGATGCGGCTCCTCCACCGCATATGCAGAAACCAGCCTCCAAGCCTATTTTCGCACCTGCGACCTCCTTCCCGCATCTGCGGTCCCAATTCCGCAGATGCGGAAATACCAGAACCAACAATCTCAGCAATAACACAAGTCCAAAATTCATCCTGATAGCCATCCGAAATCACTCCGAGGCCCTTGGGACCTCAACCAAAAGTGACAACCCATCCTAAAACATCATCCAAACTTGCTCCAATCATCAAAACACCTCAAACAACACCAAAATCCTCATATTACATCGGATTCAAGCCTAAGTTCTTCTAAAACTTCTGAAACACGCATTCGATCAAAAACCCAACCAAACGACATCCAAATGACCTGGAACTTTACACACACATCCCAAATCACTTAACGAAGCTACAAAAACTCTCGGAATTGCATTACAACCCTCGGATCAAAATCTCACCTATCAACCGGAATTTGCCAAAATACTAACTTCACCAATTCAAGCCTAATTCTGCACCGGACCTCCAAAATCACTTCCGATCACACTCCTAAGTCACAAATCATCTAACGAAGCTAACCAAATCATCAAAACTCTGATCCGAGCTCATATACAAGTAAGTCAACTCTCGGTCAAACCTTTCAAATTCAAAGCTTTTAACTGAAACTGTTCTTTCAAATTCATTCCAAATCTTCCTGAAAACCAAAAAAACGATCTACATTAGTCATAATACATAACACGGGGCAAGTTGTAAGGCCCCGTGAAATTCCTACTCGAAAACCCGGATCCCATGGTGCCAAGTTAGGATCATGTGTTAGAAATTAGTAAATACGCTTCGCGGCGAGGTTGCGAGCTGCGGTGTGGACCTTTTTGGATTGAATAATGCATTAAAAAGTCAAGAATAAGTTTCCAAAAAAATGCAAGTAATGCGGTCGAAATGCGGTCGCATAATCAAAATGCGGACCGCATAGTCGTCGCATATTTTTCCTTTGACTTGTGCGAGGATCAGTTCTGCGGTGCACTTTGCAACTGTAGAACATGAATGCGGACCGAATTCTTATAGCAGACCGAGTCAGAATATTTAGTTTTTGGGGAGCATTCTGCGGTCCATTATGCGGTCCGCATGTTTGCTCTGCGATCGCAAATGCGACCGCATACTTGACTCGGGGCTCCAATTTTCTAATTTTATAACCCGACCCCATGTCGATATATTACACCCTACCCTTCATTTTAGGCTTATTTTTCCGATACATTTAGAAAGAGAGAAGGGGTCCTAGAGGGAGAAGGAGTTCTTCATCAATATTTCTCCATAGTATCTTGCTTAAACCTTGAAGATTTGTCAAGAAAGGCACCTTGGTCATCTTCCAAAAGGTAAGGGTCTATAATCCAAGCTCTTAATTTCTAGGTATAACTAGTATAGAACATTAGAAGGGTAATTAATGAGGATAGAAGTGGATATCTTTCATGCATGAGTTCTTAAGAGTATTTCGTTAGGTCTTGAGCTAAGGATGGGATGAGGGATGGTAGGATCTTTCACAAAATGGTTTTAAAAGCATGATACCCACTTAGTGTTTGATAATATGCTCAAATGAACTAGAAATATGATCACCTCTCTAATTTGTGGTTCGATTTGTCATGTTCCTAAGATATTGACGTT
>MU666535.1:52798-118073 GCA_026770625.1 Nicotiana glauca
AAAAAAAAAACTGGAAATTTGTGATTTGGTATATGTCTCTAAAAAGGGATGACTTAGCCAATCGGGTCGTGATCGGACTCCGTGCTATCAAAGACGGTGGTAAAACTTATATCGGTGCTAGAGATCTTCCAACCCAACAAAAAAGTATATATATTATTTTCATAAAGTAGAGGACCAACGTGTTTCAAAATTGGGTGTTAGAATATTGTTGATCTTGACTTATTGTTTGTGAATTCTTTGCTTGTATGGATATTCTACTCTGAAATAGTACTTTTAGCCTTACATACTAGTGCTATTCGACCGCACTAACGTCCTTTTTGCTGGGGGTGCTACAATCGTGTTATGATTGTAGGTGGTTCTACAGCAGGTATTCCAGTCCACCGGCGGTAGCACCTCCTCTACTTTTATTCAGCTGTGTTGGTGAGCCCCACTCCATCCCAGGGTCATGTTATGTATCTTTTGTTCTTTTTTTTCTAAATACATTTTGAGGTATAGCCGGAGCCTTGTTACCAGCATTTCTCTATTGCTCTTATCTTGTATTTAGAGGCTCTGTAGACTATTGTGGGTGGAGGTTGATGTTGGGAGTCCGGGCTAGAAATGTTGGTACTTAACAAGCATGTTTTTCATTAAATTTGTAAACTTGTAATATTTTGAAAACTAAATGGGATAATATCCCCTCTTTATTTATGAACTAGTTTGGGTAGAATGAAACATAGCAGGCTTGCTCAGTCAGGTTCACTTGATTGAGTGCCGATTGCGCCTCCCGAGGTTGGGGCGTGACACAAGTCATGCCCGAGAATTGGTGATCAAGGTTCAAAAGCTCAAAATGACCGATTGGGTTGTTACATCCTCCCCCACTTAAACACACATTTGTCCTCTAACGTACCCAGAATTGTTCTAGAAGCCAATCAATAGCTAAATAACCTTACCAAGCATAAACCCGGGGGTGATCCCACGTCACCCTATCTCATATAGGTCCAATAACACATTGTAATTGAAATTTCACCATCCAATCTAGCCCATAAGCCATAGAACCACATTTCACTTTCCGAAATCATACATAAGATCAGAATCTCACATCTCTATTTAGCATAAGCCCGAACCAGCAGTAATAACCCATACCTGCAACCTCAGGTGCAATTATATGATATACCACATAACTCAAACACTCGAAACAATAACTTCTATTCACAACAGCTGCACACAACACCCGAATACCGGTAAAAAACCTCTAATCAACTAAGGTCTTAATCCAACACTTCAATATACTGCTAATGATAAATGAAACATGCAATAAACCGTAACCATCTCTCAGGTCAACCATTCANAAATGTGTGATATAATTGTTGGTTTGTATATTCCTATTTGGGAAGAGTCCTTTATGCGTGATAATTCTATCTCTGTTGGATTTGAAAATACAAAATTTCTGAAATATTTGGTATACTGATATTGGTTGGTGATCTTTGGAAATAAAGGTATGAAAATGTGAAAAACCTAATACGGCCATCGTGCCAGGAATAAAGGGTCTTGTGAATGGCCAAATGAGCCAAGGAAATACTGTTGTTGTTGGTGACTGGAAATACTAATGGGAATCTATAAATTGTGAAAGAGATTGAGGTAAGCATGGTTGCGTTTATGACATATTTGTATACTTGTATTTATACTGCAATTGTGTGCAATACTAAATTGAATCAAATATGTTTTCGGGAGTATCTTTAGCAACACCGAGGAAGGGTGGGTCATAAGACTCATTCCTGAAACTACACNTCAAATCCGTTTGTATTCATTAATGACCCTAACAATCACCTTGAATCCAACACACAACACTGGTGACATGACACATCAATACAGGCCTAAGCTAAAACTTGTAAAATTCACGCACCAATAAAAAACAGTCTAAATATACTCAAATCATGAAAATGACCCAAAAAGAAAGAACTGTACCTCAAGCTCATCACAACACAAAGCTGAGACCCCATCTCACATCATAGAAATAGAACACATGAATCTACCCCGAAAGGTTATATCTTCACGTAGCCTCGTTACAATGCGCGATCCTATACAAACACTGATACACATGGAACACCTTAAGTCACTATGATCAAAATTGACATCCACGTACAATTTGATGTCTGGAACCAAAGAAAATCATTATATCCACGGTGAAATAAATAACATATGCCACGCAACCTGATAGGACATAACCGATACGACGTTCACTAAGCAACGCTCAATTACTCATCCCGCTTGAATTCCACTAAGAGACCCCAATTGAACCGCACCATATGTGCTTATAACCAACAAATCATAACATCTCGCAACACAGAAAGGTAACTCAAAGATCTCCCCCAATCATTGATAAGCTCAACAACGGTCGAATCAATACTTCCCTCAACAATGCCATTCGGAGCCAACCAAGCCGACTCATGATAGAACACTCACCCACATTGGCCTGCCACTAAACTCCTTACCAAGGAAACCTGAAGCTACTCTTTCCACCTCTATGACTCTACCGGTGCTATACAATACGATTCAAGGCACCAAATATATACCGAAATCAACAACAATGCCTGGCGACATGTCCAACAACAAGAAACACCTCCGAGAAGTCCCTCACCACCAAGACTGAATCAATATAAGGAGACTTAGCACTGGCACTCATCATAAAACCCCAAATAAGAAAGGCAATCCTTCCCAGCCGTCCGCTGGTCTTCGAAATATGAAAATCCCCAATAGGACACAATCCGTTGAACATCACCACTCATTCCGTGGCATTTCCCAACATAGCCAACTGCGCCATCTTATCGCAATAGTCCAGAATAACATAACATGGAAACATCCAGTCTACACCCCAATATCATATCCAAAATCTAACATATCAAGCAAGGAAAGATCCACTCGGGCCTCCAAATCCCGATAATTGATAAACAGTGCCGATGCACATGATCTACATCCACAACATAGCCTGGATAAGAGAACTTCCAGTCTCCAATTCCATGTAGCACCCAAGTCACCATACCTGATCCCAAATTCCACCGTCCAAATACATATCACACCTCAAGTACCCAGTCATTCCACGAAAAATATCCTAAAATTCCCATGTTCCATATAAGCAACTTGAATATCAACAGTCGATCCAGTCCAAAAGTGCCGCAATACTACTGAAGTGCCATTCACTTAATCACATTGCCCTTTTTCTGAAGCCTATACTCTCGACAAATCACTTCCAAAGAACAATACCATTCCCTTAATCATCTGAGACTACCCATTGCCTAAGAGTGTTATGAACTTCCTTTCAGGACTAAACTGAAACCTCATACACGCAAATCTCAATCCTCCACAACATACCGTATATGCCATACCATCCAAGGATAACAGGAAAACTTTCATCTCCCTTTCGGGCCGCAGACATCTACGCCCTCAACTAGTCAAGAACTTCCATTGATCCCATCTAGAAGAAAAATCATTACACATTCCATACCTCTCATATTCGTAGAAAATGCACCTCTCCGGCCACGGTAGAAATCAACAAGAATTCTCCCAATTCTGTTTGCACAAATTAAACTGCCAGGACTGAATCCTTCTAACTAGACCAAGCTAAGAAAGCCATCAAAACCCATGAGCATTGCTGCAAAATACCTATAAGAACCCATTACCTCGAACACATACAAAGAATTGATCATATCCTTACCATGCCGATTCGGTCTATTATCAAACTATTCTATCTATCAAAATTTCCTTCTGATTCATTTTCAACTTGATGCATACCTCTTGCTGTAGTACCACAATCTCTCAATCCCAGGCTCATTACACGAGACCCAAGCACAAGACCACACTGTCTAGGACCCATAAGCCACTGAATACTCTCTCAAATATTACCAGAAACATCACACTCCCGAATACTTTAATCTGAAGAACATTCCTGCTAATCCGAATACATTACCTTGACTTTCCTAATACTGATACATAGAACCCCGTAATTAACATAGAAATACCACAAATCTGAACCTCTTCAAATGAAAACACAGTTTCTAACCATACATGCAACTTTAAAATACCTGATTGTTTCCTATAGAATCTTGAACACATTAGAACCATTCTCGAAAGTCATTCACTCTTATTCAAACAAAAATTACCTGACCTAACGAACAGAACCACCCGTGCCTCATTGGCACTCCGATATTGCAAAATAAAATCCTCATCCTAATACAACCAAGCAACTTCCTGATCTATACGCCGAGCATTCTTTACCAACAACAACTTAAGACATCCTATGATTCTCTCTCCCCATGAAGCATAATGTAACCTTTGTCAAATTTTCCTTTACTCTAGCAATAGCTAATTCACTCGCATGCCCCAAACTGGAACCAACATAGCACCTAACCGTACAATCAGCTGCTCACAGTAGACTCCCCCACTTGGCTTAAAGCCATTGATCAAGATACGCTCAATAACTCATAACACTTCTACTCTATTGATTCCACAATACCATGGTGATATTAAACTCAAATCATTTGTAAGCTTGTGAAATGACAGATCATCTAGTACCGTAAATCTTCTAAAATTCTCACATTCACCCCCGCAACAGCTAAGCCAACTCTTTTAGGCGACCCAAAATTTCAAATTTCAACACGTACCCTTCAATTACACATGAGATCTTCTAACATACAAATAAGGATCACACCACTTCTGAACACTCCGCATAAGATAACCCACCTGCTTCGCCTCAACATAACATTTCCGTATACCTTCCACTAGCATACACATTACACAACCACTTAGTCTTCATGAGTCTGAACTCATACCATAATATGAAATTTACTTCACCCCCAACTAGGAGACACGAAAAGATTCTTCACGCGCCCATAACTCGGAGCTACACATCCAATCATAATGGAAATCATAAACTTAGTAGTTTATCTATCATCATGCAGACCTTCCTCGTCACTTCCAAGTTACATAGATAAATCCCGCCGCACTAACATACTCATCTCATGGCTATTTTACCGTCACTTCCACTAATAGGGACACTACCGAATGTATAAGTTCAAAACACTTACTCATACAATCAACACCTCAGTGCTCAAGCCATAGGCAAAGATCCACCCTCAAGTCCTCTAGACTGGCCCACTAAAAACTCATAGAGATCACATCTCACCCCTCGACCGGGAGTCATAAGCCATCAAGGCACATATACTACTGAGCACCCATGTGCGCCTACGAACGCGTGGGAGGAATTTCAAGAGTTACATTTCAAGCTGAATCAAGGACGCACAATAAAAATTCCAAGAATATGAAGTTTTCCCTAAAGGTTCTGCAGCCTACCGAGGATAAGTACAGACGTGTTCATACCGATCCATGAGACTCTACGAAACCTGCTCATGACTCGTGAGACCTAGTAACCTAGGCTCTGATACCAACTTGTCACGACCCAAACCCCGCATTGGTCATGATGGCGCCTCTCGTGAAGACGAGGCCAGCCAACTAACCCAACTCGTCTTTTCAAAAATAGTTAAACATAAATGCACGGCTTAAATATGACTTAATAATATTAATTAACGGAAATACAACCCAACACAGCCCTAATCAGGGTGTCACAAGTCACGAGCATCTATCAGAATGTAAATCCACTACAAGGTCTAAAATATACAAAATCGGAATAATGAACAAAAGAGAGAAAAATGGTGCTGCGAATGCTGGCAGTCACCTCATTGACTCATTTTTTCCTTCTTCTTGTTCCTGGATATCTCGTTCGTAACTCTGCCTCTGATTAACCAAAACCCGCTACTGGGTGAATAAATACCTGCATCTGCACACAAGGTGCAGGGAGTAAAGTGAGTACTCCAACTCAGTGAGCAATAAAAGTAAATAACTATTGAGCAGTAAGAAATCACGTAAAGCAAACCATCATGTTGTATAGAAGTAGGGTACAATTCCTTGAGAAAACAGTGAAGCTGTGAAATCTTTAGAATTATCTTGGCTCAGTTCAAATCTCTTTTGAAAATGATCTTTTCAATAGTTCCAAAATGATTTCAAAATAGTTAGTGCTGATAAGCACAGAAAATCCACCCCTCAGGCACAAATACCACAGTATAACAGGTAAAAAGGTAAATAAATATGCAAGATGAGCACATAAAAGTTCACTCCTCGGGAAATATCTTAAAATAGTACCAGCCCCTCGGGCTCACTCTCAGAAACACTCTCTGAAAACTCTCAGCCCCTCGGTCTCTCTCTCTCAGATCACTCTCAAAATAGTGTCATATAGTAACCGCTACGACGCGCAACCTGATCCACATCTTGCTGCGGCGTGCAACCCAATCCATATATCAGTGACTGAGCTCACTGGGGGTTTGCAGACTCCGGGAGGGGCCCCTTACGACCCAAGCACAATATCAAGCCACCTCATGGCATCATCACTCGGCAATCGGCCTCATCATCACTCGGCACTCGGCCTCACATCACTCGGCACTCGGCCTTACATCACTTGAGCCACCTCGTGGCATATAAAGTATCTCAGGCCCTCGACCTCATATCACTCAGCATATCCTCACATATGGCCCTCGGCCTCACTCAGTCCAAAAATCATCACAAACTTCTCGGGCATTTGTAAAACAGTAGTTCTCAGCCCAAGATATCATTTAGAAATATAATTTAAGTTCAAATCTGAGTAAAATTTGGCTGAGTTTGTAAAACAGTAAATATCAACAGGACTGAGTTCAAATAATACGTCAAAACAGTGAGGAAACAATGATAAAATCCCTGAAGGGTTCAAATAATTGGCACGAAGCCCAAATATGGAAATCGGCCCAAATCATGATAATAACAAATAAGTTTCAGTCAAATATAAGGTAAAATCATCAATTGGGACGGACGAAGTCACAATCCCCAATGGTGCTCTACCCCACGCTTGCTATTCGGCGTGCAAGTCACCTCAATACATCACTACGATATGCAAATTCAGGGTTTCAAACCCTCAGGATATCATTTACAATCATTACTCACCTCGAACCAACAAAATCTTTAGCTCGCGAAGCCTTTGCCCCTCAAATCGGCCTCCACGCGCGTCGAATTTATCCAAAATCAAAGCAAATACATCACAATATGCTAAGGGAATAATACGCAGTCGAAAAATATCAAGAATCTCGAAATTAGCAAAAACCCGAACCCCGGGCCCACTTCTCGAAACTCAGAAATTTTTACATCAATAGATTTCTTATCTCCTCACGAGTTTATACATACCAAAAATTCTCAAATCCGACCTCAAATGGTCCCTCAAATCCCCAAATCAAATTTCAAAATCTCAAGCCCTAGTTCTTCAATTTTAGGCTTAATTTCCATAAATTCCAAGGTTAATTTCACATAATAATCGTGTTTTAAGATCATAGAACTCACCTCCAATCAATCCTAGTCGAAACCCTCTTCAATTTCCGTTTAAAAGCTCTCAAGGATGCTAAAAATGGTGGAAAAATAACTTAGCTCACGGAACAAAAAATGGAATTTAAAACCCTTCTGCCCAACACATTACCGCATCTGCGGTGCACTTTCCGCTTCTGCGACATCCGCTTCTGTGGAAATCCTCCACTTCTCGGAGGTTCATTAAATGCCCAGGACCGCTTCTGCGGTCAATGTCCGTATCTACGGACTCCGCTCCTGTGGAAAAACATTCGCTTCTGCGAAATTCCCACATGTCATCTGCGATACCGCAGATGCGGCTCCTCCCCCGCATCTGCAGAAACCAGCCTCCTAGCCTATTTCTGCACCTGTGACCTCCTTCCCGCATCCGCGGTCCCAATTCTGCAGATGCAGAAATACCAGAACCAACAATCTCAGCAATAACACAAGTCCAAAATTCATCCCGATAGCCATCCGAAATCACCCCGAGACCCCCGGGACCTCAACCAAAAGTGCCAACCCATACTAAAACATCATCCAAACTTGCTTCAATCATCAAAACACCTCAAACAATACCAAAATCCTCAAATTACATCGGATTCAAGCCTAAGTTCTTCTAAAACTTTCGAAACACGCATTCGATTTAAAACCCAACCAAACGACGTCTGAATGACTTGAAAATTTACACACACATCCCAAATAACATAACAAAGCTATTCTACTCTCGGAATTTCATTGCGACCCTCGGATCAAAATCTCACCTATCAACCGGAATTTGCCAAAATACTAACTTCGCCAATTCAAGCCTAATTCTACACCGGACCTCTAAAATCACTTCTGATCACACTCCTAAGTCAAAAATCATCAAACAAAGCTAAACAAATCATAAAAACTCCGATCTGAGATCATATACAAATAAGTCGACTCTAGGTCAAACCTTTCAAATTCAAAGCTTTCAACTGAAACTGTTCTTTCAAATTCATTCCAAATCTTCCTGAAAACCAAAAAAACAATCTACATTAGTCATAATACATAACAAGGGGCAAATCATGCCTGAGAACTGGCGATCAAGGTGCAAAAGCTCAAAACGATCAATCGGGTCGTTACACGTGGGTAAATTAATCCTATTCAATTCATGAATCCCTTTCCCCAAACCATTACTGAATCAAAGGCCCAAACTTCATCCTTTATCTACCACTACCACAATTACACCCTTATTCTACTATTAGGGCAACATTCCATCTCTTTTTAAATTCAATTTATGATGAGCAACTCCTTTGAGTTTGTTCAGGCTATATTGAGCTTTCGATAACTTTGAGAAATCATCAGATCTCTTATTTTCACGGGCTTAATCCCGAGAACTTATCCGTTTCTCATCACCATCTTCGCCCTTTCTTGCCCTTATTCATGTCTTCCTAAAACCTTGTTTCTTTACCATACTTCAGTTTGCGTCCTACATATATTTATTTATACTACTCGCAACTTCCTTCAACTTGCTTGCATCATAAATTTCCTTATGTCATTCTGGAACATCAAGCGAGACATGACATCATCTCTATAAGGCCCCGAAAAAGTTCAATATATAAATTAAGGTTTTTTGGTGTCAAGGTAGGCAAATACGTTGTATTTTTAGATTTTAGGTTGAACAATGCATTGGGGAGGTGAAATTTTCATCTCAGCTAGACCAGGCTTTAAGCTGGTGAGGCTTGGATAAAGCCAGGATAGATCAAGATTTAAGCAGGTGAGGCCTGGATAAAGCCAGGCTAGGCCAGGCTTTGAGCTGGCGATGCCAGGCCTATATCCCGGTCCGAAAATTTTGGACTATCCATTTTTTTATCCTTATAACCCTACCCAACTTCTTTATATACACGCAATGTGTCATTTTTTGATGAAAACCTGATGCTTTAGAGTGAGACCTAGAGTGACAAAGTAATCTTCATCAAATCCTTCTTCAATTCTTACTCAAATATTTGAAGATTAACAAGGAAAACACACTAGATTTTCATCCTTGAGGTAAGATTCTACACCCTAACCCTTAGTTTCGAATTTTAGCTAAATATGGATAATTAACAAGTGGGTTCATGGGTATAAGGATTGATTATATCGCATGCATGTATGATAAGAGGGTATGTGGATATTGTGAGCTAAAAATGTAACAAATGGGATATCGGATGATAGAATCTCTCACAAAAAAGTCTTAAAATCATAATGCACACTTAGTGCTTGATAATGTGCTCAAATGAGCTAGAATCTTGATTATCTCTCTAATTTTTGGTTCAACTTGTAATTCTCATAAAATAGATCGAAGTTGCTAAGAGTTCCAGAATTATTGTAAGAATTTAAGGAAAGCTCTATTGAGATATGTATGGCTAAAACCCCCTCTTCTTAGAAATTGAGCTCCCTTGGTAGTCATGCAAATGTTGTAGGTTCCGAAATTTGATTGGTGTAGTGCTTGCTATTTCAAAATGAATTGGTGTTACAAAAACATATATGAAAGGTGTATCTCAATGTTTTCAATATGCTATCTTTTTTTTGGTAAATTGTGAAGAATGAGAACTATGTGCTAAAATGCCTAGATTTCAAGTCAAGTTTAAATTGAGATTGCTATGCCAAACTATGTGAAATCTGCTATGTATAAAGAAGTTTGAAATAAATTAAATAAATTTGGGAAATAGAGTGTGGCCAGTGTGCCGAGAACTTGAGTTATAATTGTGCCTGGTGATGGCTATGACATGAGAAAATATGAAACTTATTGTGAAATGAGCCTTGACTCTACTTTCCATAAATGACTTCAAAAATAAAGTGGCCTAAAGGCGTTGTACACAATTTATGCTCATAACTGACTGTTCGAGATAATGTTTTTCCTTATAAGTACTTCCAATGTGATCCGAGTTGTTACATACTCCGATGTTGAAATTGTATATTGTCATGATTGGAAAAGAGTAATTCAAGAATAATGGGTGTAATTGCGTGTTTATGACTTTGATGTGTGTTTTTATTGTGATTTAGTGTGTCCCCTCCCTTTGGAAAAACCCTTGTTGTTAAAAGTTCCATTGCTACGAACTTGAGGTGTATGATTTCTGAAATATTCTATATGCCCATGATTCATGATTCCTCTCATGTGTACTTTACATCTTGAATTGAATTGCTTGTTGTTGAAATTGATATTAATATGAAATGTGGGGGAAAAGAGCTCGAACCATGAAATGTGGCCTAGTGCCAAGTATGATGTGATAATTGTAGCCCCAATTGCCGAGTAATTGATATATGTGAAGTAAAGATTGAAATGAGATGATTGATAGAAACGGAAAAATGTCTTGGTAAGACAGCCTCACCGATCAGGCCGTGATCGGACGCCATGCAGCATACATGGTGGTATTGTGCTGATATTGAAATCAGAAAGTGAAAATGAAATTATGACTGAGGTACATGTCTCAAATGAGGCAACTTAGCTGATCAGGTCGTGATCGAACACCGCGCAAAAAAGCGGTGGTATTGTGAGTGATGATGTATCAATATTAAATATCCTAAACTAAGGCTATGGAAATTGTGTGAAAGCTATGTGATCCCTTATTTGATGATGTGGTGATTGTTTAAAGCTTTGTTGATCCTTATGATTTTTTTATTCTTGTATGGTTGTTCTTTCTAGTTAGATGGTATTTAGTTATACCTACTAGTGCTATTCGACAGTGCTAACGTCCCTTTTATCGGGGGCACTACATCTTTAAATTGATGTAGGTGGTTCCATAGCAGGCAATGTTGGTCGCAGCAAGTGACGCATCTTCCTTTCAGCTGACTTGGTGAGTCCTACTTCATTTCGGGGTCCTGTATCATTGTTTATTATGTACTTTGTATTTTGAGGTATAGTCGTAGCTTTGTTACCGATATTTTCATGTTACTATTCAGTTGTATTTAGAGGCTCCGTAGACAGGTTGTGGGTAGTATTTGATGTCGGGAATTATATTAGTAATGTTGGTATTTGGCAGACAAGTTTTTCAATAAATCTATAAACTTGTACAATTTTGGAAATATTGAATGATATTGTTAATGGGAATGAAATGGAAGTGATTAATGAAATCTTTTCAGTATTTGATTAATGGAGTACATCTCCTCTTTATTTAGGGATGAAATTGGGTAGAATGAAATCTAACAGACTTGCTCAGTCGGGTTCACTCGGTTGAGCACCGGTCGCACTCCTCGATTTTGGGGCGTGACAGTCTCTAACTCTTCTTTACTCTCTTAATAGCTTCCTCGATACCTAGAAACCATAGGATGGAAGACATGCCACTGAGATGTCGCTATCATTCCTAGGTACTTCATCCCTGCACTTCTAGATTTCTATTCAAAGTATGGAGTATTCACAACCTCCTACATATGAGTATCGCGTACGTTGTTCACCTTTACCTTATTTACCTTAAAATCTTACAACACATCTTGTATCTCTTTCATGACCTTCCTTCCACATAAGTATAATTGACATCCATAACTTAAAGCCTTATTATCATACTTGCATATCTGGTGTATATATAATCCGGTGAGAGCTTCATACTGAGTTCTTATGAGGCTGTTATTCTTTTGATATCCTTATAGAATATGGCTACTGTACTATCTCTCTTGTACTTTTGATATTTAAGAGTAATCCTATAATGTTCTCAATCATGAGGTCTATAATTTTCTGGCTCCAATAATCAGACTCCTGATTTACTTAGTTGGTGTAAATCTTTAGTTTCCTCTTCCCTCTGATAAACTTTATGTAGGCTTAAACTATTTTCCAATCTATGGCTCATGGCATTAGTCATTACTTTATCCTTTCATGGAAGCTATGGAATATCAATGATACCATTATCTAACATTTCAATCCTTTGCCTATAACTTGGACTCAATTATTTCTATTAACTTATACCAGAGTCTTCTATGACTGTATGATTGTCAATTATATATGCTGCATAATACCTCGAAATCTTAGGTGCATTCATAATGTAATTATCTCTGGATCATTGATCAAATAATTCCTCTCAACTTTCTTTAAATGTGAGCAATTGCTTTTCCTGGTTGTTTTGCCACTTGTTGCATGTATACTTGGTTTTATCTTAGTGCCCACACATATTGGCCACGATAGGTGCCACTTTCTTATGGGGTGCATACATTGTTGTTGTGAGACTGTTGTTACAAGATCATGTTTTTCTCCTTCGAGTTACGATGTTTAGGTTAAAAGACTTTTTCCTTATATCCATAGCTAGTCTTTCGTTGTTGTACTTATGGAATGTCGCGCCCCCTTTTTCCTCCCTTTTAAATAGGGAGATGTCCGGGTTTCGACATTCACGAGGTATAATGACTCATTTCCTTTTGGGAGTTGGGTATTTGAAGGGTCGCCACCTAACAGATTATGGTGCGTTAGGGCACCTAGAGTGATTAACTCTTGAGTTTGTTTGCATTACCAGAGATTAGGGTAAGGGCTCGAAGTAACCTTTAAGGGAAGGTGTTAGTCACCCCTCTTGATCCACAACTGTGGGTCCCAACCGAACTTATATTCACAAAATTAGTCCATACAAATAGTTGAATCAAATAAGTTGTTTATAAAGCACATTGAACAATTCAAGTAATGAAATAAAGATTTGAAAAAATTACAAAACAAAAGTTTGAACAAGGAGAGGATCTGCGCAAGGAGGGGTATTAGGTTGTTTATCCTATAGGATCACCCCATGAAATATCCGGTAGACACTCCTCAATGAGGGGCTACACATGACATTAATGCGTAGTCATCAAATCCCATGCCTACCCTTCCGATCCGCTTATTGGCCATGCAAAGCGAGTGTTTGGTCACTGATTCCTATTGCGTACTGCTACCCGTCCCTGCTTAGTGGTCCTGGAGAGAGTTAGGAACTATACCTATTAGGTAGTTCTAGACGTACCCCTAAGGTTTAGAAAGGCAAAAACTCTAAGGCGACAATCAAAACATGTAGGACTTTCACATAATGGTAGCAGATAAAAAACTCAAATTTCCTCCTCAAGTAAACATACAAGAAGCACTACTCAAACACAATTAAGGTCTTTATTAATCAAAGTCCTAAAGCAGGATCTCTAAGTGACTGTGCAGAAATAGACCAAACTTTATACCCAGAAGTTATAACCCAGCATTTGCCTAAGGACTCTTTTAAAGGTTATTAGAGTCAGAAACGTTAAACAACAGAAACAACTTCAGCAAATGTAGTTTTCTTTAAGAATGCCCTAAGGCTTGCCTATATGCAGTATACTGTATTTATGTTAATGCAGAAGCAAATAGGTTTTTCGAAATAGAATCCTTTTAATACCTATAAACATGGTGTCTAATGAGATTAATGCAATTTTTAAAGAACTTGTTTCATGGAATGTATCGTTTAATAAAACCATCTTTAGAAATGAACTAGAGAAAATGAAATTGATTTATTAGGCCAAATTAAATTACCAGACAGAATTACAAGTATAGATCCCTATAGGCATGATATCTAGGCGTATTATTATTTTTGAAACATACAGAAAGACTTATTAGAACTGAATCAGGGTCGAATCCTATAGGCATGAAATCTATACTTGAATTGATTTAGGACATGATTGCTTAAAACCTATAAACATGGTTTCTAATGTGACAAAAATGCAGAACCTTAGGAACATGATTTCTACTTGTTGTGAATGACAGTAGAAATGAAACCTTATAGGCATGAGTTTTATTTGATGCAACTGAAATTATAAGTGAAACCCTATAGGCATGATTTCTATTAGGAAAAAGCAATCTGATTCAAAAGAGCAAGCCTATGAGCATATTTTCTAGTTACATAAGCAGTCATATTCAAAAGAAGATCCTAAGAGCAGGATTTCTACCCATATTACCCCAGAAAATATACATCTACCCACCATTTTTACTAAATACCCCCAAGTATCTGTTTATAAATTATTACAAGCCGATGAATGAACTACATAGATGAAATAGAAAATCAAGAAACTATTCTATAGGGAGCCTGCAATTTGGCCCAAGTTTACCAAAGCCTCCAATGGTCTCATACGCCTCAATTCCATGATAAATCAGAGTCTAGGTACATCAAAGTTCTCTAAGGGTCTCAAGGACCCCGGACAATGCTTACACCTAGACTTAGCAACCAAGAACTGAACCAGTGCAGTGCGAAAAGTCCAGCCTCAGTATGCCAGAGTTTAAAGGGCTCTCAAGAGGAACCTAAGGCAGTACACATACTAGAGGGGACATAACATATTGACAAAGAGTAAAGTGAGAGTGCATGACACAAGTTGAAAAGGTTTATTGGAGACTGTTTTGAAAGCAATTAGTAAAGAATCAGAAGTTGTTTGAAAAGAGGTGGGAGTGGTAAACAAAGTCAAGCACTTCAGGATAGGATCACACATAGAATCTAAATGAATTTAGTAGTCACCCAGGGGTTAGAGGGTTTGGAGATACACAGACATTTGACTGCGAACACATAACCCCAGCAAGGGGTCTTAGGGCTGATTTGGACATGCTCAAGGATGGTTGACACTGGCATAATCACAAACCAGTCAGGAAGAACATAAACACATGGATGGGGATAAGGATTTGGGATTCATAAATTGGTAAGTACATAGTAGGTAAAAGACAATTGTCCGGGCATACTTTGAATCACATAAGGGAATACATTAATTTAAAGGGAAGAGAGATATAGTAACATGTTGATAATGTAACTTAACTACAAGTTTCACAACAAAACCACAGGTAGAAGCAAGTTAGAAATATAAAAAACTAAAACAATAAGAGAAGTATATTGTTGTTGGAGCTTTAAATCAAAACTAGGACATACCATTGAAGATAGAATTTAGTAGAATGAAAGAACCAAAGAGCAAAGATAATTAGCCTTGGCTTACAGGCGGCTAATAGTAGCAAACAACACAAGAGAAAAAGAGAGCAGAGATTTTAGTAAGAGAGATAGTTTTTGAAAACCCAGTGTTTGTATCATTTTAATGAAAGACTTAGGGCATTTATAGTGAACGTAGATAGTGAAATAAGGTAAGAATCATAGTAGTATAATAATTGCAGGATTCAAAATCAATCACTTAGAAAATCACGGAAGTACTCCCTTGAGTTAAGGGAATCAAATCAAACGGGAAGATTCAGCATCATATAAGGCAGGGAGAAAAAATTAGAGCATGACTAAATAAGGAAGAAGTCAAGGTTCAGTAAGCATAGAGTAGTCGATTAGGACTAAATTCATAAAAACTTAATTAAGGACACAACTCAGTAGTAATAACATATCATAGTAAATATGGTAATGAAATTAGTTAGCTTAAACAGACGGAGTAAAGCTTTCAGGGCTTTAAAAAAAATCTTTCAGTCACTAATAATTAAGGAAATCAAAATCAATCAAGAGGGAGTCATGATTCTGTATTTTAACATATAAATAGAGAAGATCAAACAGACATAAAAAACAACAAGGTTAGCCATGTTGACAGAGAGAAGCAAGGGATGAACAAGCAAAATGGGCACAATCATACAGAAGTGTCATAAGTAGCCTAAGGATTCAGTAAACACACTCGAAGCATGGTAACCACAGAAGATTAATAAAAGTCAAGTAAACAGGCTAACACACAGAACCAAAGCAAAGAAAACCTTAGAAATTAGGGCTTTTGACAAAGTCGAGTTAAAAAAAATAGTAAGAACCTAAGATTGGTCAAAATAAGCAAGGAAATCGGTTAAAATAGGTGTAGAAAGAACTCCTAAAAAACTCTAATTTTTTTTAAAGAAAGTAAAATGGTTTAAAAATTGAGGATCTTTCAGAAGAAGTTCAAGAATAGTGCAAGTCATAAGAAGAACATACATAAAGCGTAAAAATAACATAGATCTTAAGAGATTCAAATGAGAGCTAGTTTTGCAAAGGAAACCCAAATAGAACTCGAAAGAACCTGTTGTAAACTTCACCGATCGTGACATATAAGGTGTGATTTTGCCCAAAATCACACCGGAGAAGCCATAAGTAATAGAAACAGAAACCCTAGGTCCAAATCGACATGGCCCAGGATCCTTGAAGGCCTTAGAGATGATGAGCAAGGCGATGAGAGACCTATTGGAGGTTTGGGGTTTGAGAGGTAGTCACTGAGATGACTGGAGAAGGAGGCGATATTTGAAAAGTGATTAGGTCTAGGTTGAGAGAGAAGAGAGGAGATGAGAGAGTTGGAGGGCAGCAGAATTAGAGAAATGATTAGGGTTAGGGTCTCTGTTAGAATTAAAAGGAAAGGAAGAACGAGGGTCGTTGATCTAAAAGATCAACGACCAGGATTTAAGATGGCTTGGGTCGGGTAGTGGGTAATTGGGTTTGGGTTAGGGTTTATTGGGTTATTAAATAGAAAATTGGGCTGGGATTGGGTCCGATTTGGCTAGGATTGAAAGCCAAATTTGGCTATTATTTAAATAGTCAATTTTTTTCCTATTTTAATTTTAATAAATAAAAAGTAATTCCTGTAAAATAATTTAAGATGCCAAAATAATTTAAAATACATAATTAACTCTTTAAAATATAAGGACCAATTTTACGCATATAAAATATAATTATATCTTAAAATGGTCTAACAATGCAATTATATATAATTTAGCTTAAAAATACAAAATGTAATTATAAAAAATGCATGAAAATTGTATTTGCCATATTTTGGCATAAGTGTAAAAATTAAATAAATGAATTATCATAGAAATAATTTTGGAAATAATTATTACGGATTTTATGAATAAAAGAGGAGAAAATAAATTAATTTAAATACTTAAAATTATGAAAAAAATAATAAAAGCCTTGTGCATGCTTATATATAAATATTTATGCTATTTTGATGGTATTTATGAAAATTTAAAATATATAGGCAAATTTAAACTACCCCTCTTTACCCGAAAAGGATGAAAGAGTTTTCGGGTAAAGAATGACCAATTTTGACCGAATGGGATGTTTCACAAGATGGAGGCCGAACTCCGGTTTTCAATTGCCTAGCTATCCATGGTTTTACAGGAATCAGGCCATGTGTAGTTCTGGATTCACATGCGGAGTATGCTGATGAAATTATTTATAAGGACGGACACGAGATGTGGAAGCGGCTACAATGAGTGGTTAAGGCTTGAGAAGGCTGGAGGGCACTGAAGTGAGATTGCTCCTGCTAGGATGGTGGTTGCGCACCAGTTACCTGCATACAAAAGATGCTACAAATGTATTTGCAAAAATCTAAAGATAATGTAGATTCCTTTTTGACCATGAAGGTTGTCTTCGGACGCTTAAATATGATGTCCTTGGACCATGACGTCTTGGGCTATGAGTCACTTAGTGAGGGATTCACAAGCCATGAAATGATGTTCTCGAGCCATGAAAATGGTGCCTCCGAACCATGACGCCTTTGAATAATGATATGCAAATTTGAGAGATCCTCAGACATGGCATGGTGTCTTCTGGCTATGAGGACGGTGCCTTTAGACTATGACTCCTTTGGAAAGGTTGGCGATGTTTCAGCCCATGATATGCAATAATATGATGTAACGAGATAAGGTTTAAGAGGGCAGAGCTTAGCCCGATTAAAAAGCAGGTAGATAGTAATAGAAAATTGAGCAATATTGGTGCAAAGAGGGACATTGCTTAGCCCCATGCAAGGTGGAGAGGAAGGGATTAACCTTATGCAAACGGGGAGGCAAGGATCAGCCTCATACAAATGTGGAGTCAGGGCTTACTCATACATGTATAGAGGCAAGGATCAGCGTCATACAAATATGAAGTCAGGGATTAGACTCATGCAAGATTGGAGACAAAGCTTAGTCTCATGTAGAGAGAAGGCAGTGCTTAGCCTTATGCGAAATGGAGGCAGGGATTAGCCTCATGCAAGCTTCGGGACAGGGCTTAGTCCCATGTATGGCAGAGCTTAGCCTTATGCAGGTATTGAGTCATGGCTTAGACTCATGCAAATATGGAGTCAAGGATTAGACTCATGAAAGTATGGAGTCAAGGATTAGACTCATGCAAATATGGAGTTAGAGTTTAGACTCATGGAGAGAGAAGGCAGTGTTTAGCCTTGTGCAAATATGGAGGTAGATCTTAACCTCATGCAAGCTTCGGGACACGGCGTAGTCCCATGCAGATGGAAGGCAGAGCTTAGCCTTATGCAGATATGGAGTCAGGGCTTAGACTCATACAAATATGGAGTCAAGGATTAGACTCCTGCAAGTATGGAGACAGAGCTTAGTCTCATGCAAATATGGAGTGAAAGATTAGACTCAAGCAAGGAGAAGTTAGTGCTTATCCTTATGCAGATATGGAGTCAGGGCTTAGACTAAAGAAAAAACAGATAAGGGTAGAGTATGTCTTAACTAGGATATGTTTAGTATCTGATGGCCGGATGGATGGTGAATTTTGCTTTGTGTATGCGTGTTTCACGAATGCTACCGTTACATCAGATGTGCCTGCGTTCAAAGAAAAATCGTAAGTTTTAGGAGGGGAGGTTGGTTCTTGCTTCATCTGTCGGCCTTGCTCTGCTCCACTCTAGAAGTCCCCTTTCAGTTCTCCTGGGTAGCACCTGAATGTTATAAAAAAATAAAATTTTTGAAAATATGCAATTATTGACAAAATAAAGTTATTTTGGAAATGTATCAAATAATTTTGATGAATTAGAGACTATAACATGTTTCGAAGTCATTGCAATTCTCTCATATTGGAATTTTGAGGGTCCTCCTCAAAATTCTGCACCAATTCTTGACTGATTACCGACTTCCTAGCATGTGATGGCGCAGATTAGACTTGCTCCAGAATTTTGAGGACCCTCCTCAAAATTCTGCCCTAGTTTATGATTTTGGGGGGTATCACACCTCCTTTTTCTACTACACCCCCGGAAGGGTATAAAAAAGGGTGTTTTTCCAATTAAAGGACAATCGAAATGGGATTATATTATTAAATGATTCAGAGTCGCCACTTGGGAAATTTATGGTATCCCAAGTCACCAGTTTCAAATCCCGATTGATGAAAAGGTTGACTCTGTATTATAGTCTGCGAACCAGAAATCTAGATAAGAAATTCTGTTAACCCGGAAGAAGGTGTTAGGCATTCCCGAGTTCTGTGGTTCTAGCACGGTCGCTCAACTACTATAATTGGCATAATTATCTGATTTTGAAATCATTTTTAAACCTATGTGAATTTTACTTTTAACCGCTTTTATTTATTTTAAAGAAGATTTAACGTCGTCTAAAATATGTCTTTGGATCGTGCCACATGAAATGTACCCGCAATCCAAAATACATTTTATTCAACGTTATAAGGATTTGGATTTGGGTCACATGAAATGCACAGCTGAGTTTAGGAAGGTAATATTTAAAATACGCGCCTAAAGTAACTACGCGGCCATGGAAATTTTGCTAAATGACACGCCTTGAATTCTAAGGTTCAGTTGAAACTAATTAAAACGAGCTCCACGCAATTGTAATTTTTGTTTGGCATGGCGCACCTCGAATTATTCTAACCAAGTTTCTAAATTAACTCATGAGGGCCATAACTATTGGTGTTATTCAATATGGCACACCTCAAACCCATTTCTCAATTTGTTTAGGCCTAAAACTGATTTAATATCTTGGAGAAAACAATTTTGAAGATAATGGAATAATTTCCCACGAGATCTGAGCTTAACTAACAAAATCCCTTTCAAACTAAACTGAAGAAATCAAAATTGAATTTAGCATGAAAAGGAGACATAGAACACATTAATTTATTCAAGCCTATCTAATAGATATGTCCAAATAAAATATAAAAAAAACACATGTTGTTCTGGAAGGATATAAGAATAAAGTGCACATGCATTTATACTCATTTATCAACACACACTACCAAACTCTACATTGAAATGTAACAACAACTTACAAACACGAGTAAGCACAATTGAACGTGTATCACACCGTACTGATTTATTTGCTTCAAAGATAAATACGACCATCAAAACCAAATGCTAAAAGACGAGCAGTTTCTTATAAAGGCAATGACGGGTACATTATACATCTATTTAAAGATCAGCTGCATTTTTTGGTTCCATTTCCAGTTTGGAAGTCTTTAATTCTTATTCAAAGCAACAATAATGGCCAAATTCAATTCAAGCAGTAACAAAAATCGAAACAGGGTGTCCAACATAACTGATTCAAATGCATTTTTTAAGCATCAAGCAAATAAGCAAGGAGTAAACACACACAATCTTCAAAAGTCCATGTATTCAGCATAGTTTTATTAAATTGAACAACTCCAATATTCAGCCATGAAAAGCAAAATCAAATAATGCACGCCTTTTTTTATTGTTATTTCAATATGATAACAATCGAACTAGATGTCTATGGACAGAACGAAAATAGATCAACAAAAAAAATTGAACTTGAAGATTTAACAAACTTGAAGAATTTTCATTGAAGATCAAAGGAATTAAGGTTTTTCACCTGATGAATAAATAAAACAAGTTATCGACGGAACCTCGAACTGGCAAACTCGACTCAGACCTCAACTCAGCGGCAAATCGGAACTTCGAACAATCTCATCTTTCAAAAATCAGAAATCAAAGAAAAATCTGGAAATGTTTACGTTTATGTTCCCAACCAGACCCACAGAACTGAAGAAGAAGAAGAAAATCGAAAGCAAAACTCGGGACCTCGTTTTTCAGTTCTATCCAAAAACTGGCCTGAAATTTCCGCCCATTTCTTTTTTTTGATCTGTTCTTGTGTATGTGTGCTGCGTGAGTTCACATGGAGGACATGACTGATCTTCGTCGTTCAGAAGCAGGGGTAAGGTCGTTTGGTTCAGGCGAGTCTATGGTGACGAGCGCTGCGGCGTCAAAGAGAGAACGACGGAAGCCCGTTTGTTTTCTGCTCTAGATCGGCCAGATCTCTCTTAGGAATTATTTTATTCTGTATTTTTGTATATCATTTTTAGCTCAAAAAAAATTAAGCCTTCTTCATTTTGTTCATCAAAGAAGCAGAACGTTTCAGGGGTCTTTTTTTTTTGTGAGAAGCTACGCTTGAATTTTTCATTACTGTATATGTAAAGTCTTAGGTCTAGGGTGTATTTTGTAAATTATTCCATAAGTCTTTTTGTGTTAAGTCCTTATGGTCTTTTTATTTATTTTTTGTTCCAAAGAAGAATCTAGAAAGGTCCCTAGGGTTGGCTTAATGGGTATTTGGGTATCAGACCAGGAATGAGCTAGAAACTTTGGCCTTTATGACTAGAGATGCTTAAAATTAGCTTAATTAACTAAAAATATTATCAATAATATTAATTATCCTACTTAATTAAAAATAATTATTAAAGAAAAATAAGTGACCGTTAATACAAAACAATTTTTTTGTATTTTTTTCAAGGTTAAAAATGACTAAAAAATATTAATGACTCTATTTGTTTTTGTAATTTTTGTTTTCTTGTAATAAAAATAAAAGTAAAAGAGTAAAAATGAGTTGAAATAGCTATATTAGGCCTAAATTAAATATTTACGTGCTAAAATATGAAAAATCTTGGGGAGGGTCAAAAATCACATGTCTACAGCTGCTCTTCTTTGATTGGAAACACGAAGAGTTTTCAGACAAAGAACGACTAAACAGGTTTTTTGACCCGACCCTTATTTGGGAGAGACCAAAACTGAGAAATGGGGAATGTGACTGAGCCCTGGTATCTGAACTGCCTACATATCCTTGGCTATAAATGAATCAGGCCACGTGTAGTTCGTAGGTGAGTGAGGTGCTGGAATATACCGAGGTGGAGAGCCGGTCGAGGTGCCGTTCCGCCGATGTTCCAGTCCGTGGTCCTGTTATTACATCCAAATCAAAAGAAATGAAAAGACTAACTAAGCATGTCAGCTATAAGTTACAAGATTCCTATCTATAAGTCTTCTGAAGCTTGATCTCGAGTCTTGAATGGTTCTTCATGCAGACTTTGGATTTGAACCTTGACGCTTGCTAGTTGCAAGTGCTAGTTCATTTTTCCTCAGCTTTTCAGACCAAACCCCGACACAATACCAAGCGTGTGACTTCAGTTATGTCTTAAGCAACCCACATCTTCCATCAACTTCTGCATTTGTGACTAACTTCTGTTGATCATCTCGGACTGTTGACTCGCATTTTTGCCGTGAGCTTCTTTTGTTGCTGACTTGAATTGTAATCTGAGATGCTTTCCCTTTCTTTAGGTGGACGCTTGATTGCTGAACCCGATTTGTACTTTTAGATGCTTTCCCTTTCTCCAGGTGGATGCCTGACTGCTGAACTTGAATTATACTCTCGTGCTCTCCAGGTGGGCACCTGACTGCTGAACTTGAACTGTATTTAAGATGTTTCCCCTTTCTCCAGGTGGACACCTGACTGCTGAATTTGAATTATATTCCCATGCTCTCCAGGCGGGCTCCTTATTGCTAAACTTGAATGTATTCCCATGCTTTCCAAGCGGGCTCTTGATTGCTGAACTCGAAACGTATTCCCATGCTCTCCAGGTGAGCTCCTGATTGCTAAACTTGAATGTATTCCCATGCTCTCAAGGTAGGCACCTAATTGCTGAATTTGAATGTATTCCCATGCTTTCCAGGCGGGCTCCTGATTGCAAAACTTGAATGTATTCCCATGCTTTCCAGGGGGGCTCCTGATTGCTAAATTTGAATGTATTCCCATGCTTTCCAAGCAGGCTCCTGACTGCTGAACTCGAAATGTATTCCCATGCTTTCTAGGCGGGCTCCTGATTGCTGAACTTGAATGTATTCCCATGCTCTCCAGGAGGGCTCCTAATTGCTAAATTTGAATGTATTCTCATGCTTTCCAGGTGGGCTCCTGATTGCTAAACTTGAATGTATTCTAATGCTTTCTAGGCGGGCTCCTGATTATTGAACTCAAAATGTATTCCCATGCTTTCCAGGAGGGCTCCTGATTGCTAAACTTGAAATGTATTCCCATGCTATCCAGGTAGGCTCCTGATTGCTAAACATTGAAATGTATTCCCATGCTATCCAGGCGAGCTCCTGATTGCTAAACATTGAATGTATTCCCATGCTTTCCAGGCGGGCTCCTGATTGCTAAACTTGACATGTATTCCCATGTTCTCCAGGTGGGCTCCTGACTGCTGAACTTGAAATGTATTCCCATGTTCTCCAGGCGGGCTCTTGACTGCTAAACTTGAAATGTATTCCCATGCTATCCAAGCGGGCTCCTAATTGCTAAACATTGAATGTATTCCCATTCTTTCCAAGCGGGCTCCTGATCGCTGAACTTGAAATGCATTCCCATGTTCTCCAAGCGGGCTCCTGACTGCTGAACTTGAAATGTATTTCCATATTCTCCAGGCGGGTTCCTAATTTCAACAAAAATAGATAAAACAAAGAAAATTTTCTGCTCTAGTTTGGTAGCTGGGCACATATGTGAGTGTTAAACTGAATTATTCTACCAACTATTACTAAGAATTTGAAAGCTAGGTCCTATTATCCAGGGGGGTCCTGGCAACTCTTAATTAAACGAAAATTATAAATCCAAGTTATATCCTCTAAAGGTATTACTTCTGCTAAGTCCTGTTATATAAGAGGGTCTTAAAACTGCGTCATATTATCCAGGAGGGTCCTAACAATTCCTAATTAAACAACAATTTTAAATCTAAGTTATATCTTCTAAAGGTATTATTTTCGCTACATCTTGTTATCTAACAGCAATCTTAAAGCTAGGTCCCAATATTCAGGATGGTCCTGACAACTCCTAATTGAATTCTATCTTAAACATGCAAACTTTGAAACCAACTAACATTCCTTTATGCTAAACTACGCTATTCGTGATTGTTTTGAAATTTAACTAAGCCTTATTTTCCAGGAAGGTCCTGAGAGTTTACAGTCAAACCTGTTTGGTGCTTGCTCTTCCCCGACGGAGAGTTCCTCCGAAACAAACAAAATTTTCTGCACTTGTTTCAACCAAAGGAAAATCTTGTTAGTTTTAAATGTGGTGGTTAGTTGATGGCATTCTTGCTGAAGATGTTTCTGCTGCCATGTTTTGTTTTGACCTGCTTCCCCGGATTGGCCCTGAACCGCTGGACTTTCTGACTGACTTCTAAACCCCATGACCTTCGATGACCCGAGTGTTCTATAGCCAAACCGTTGTTTTACATCTTTGACCCTTTTATCTAAACCTTTGCATCTCCCATGAAATTACCCCGTCATTCCACCAATTAAACTTCCGGTGACTTCTTGTATCCCACTTTACATCATGTTATCTTTGGTATGTTCTGGCCACATTATGATTTGCAATTTTTGGAAGCTCTTTTTGGAAGCTGGTAGTGAGCTTTGATATCCTTTCTTATTTTCTTTGAACAAGACTGACATTGGAACATCTTAGAGAAAAAAAAACCCCCAAAAGAAATGAAATGCGATGACCTTGAGAGTTAAGGATAAAGAAAATCCAAAATAGGACGACTTGCTAAAAGGAAAAAGGAAAAGAGACTTTTCTGAGTGGAACAGGTGGTACCCATGATCATGACATGCATTTTGAATTAATCAGCCCAATCTGTCCAACCAACCCACTTTTAGTTGCCATATTTTGTTGCCCCGAGATTCCATAACTTGATTTCTTCACCCAAACCTTAACCTTGTTCATCCTGCGTTACCCTGAAAGGTTTTCACCAACAGACCTCTCTCATTTGTTCATCTTTCAACTAAATTTTGCCTTAAGGTGCCCCTGAGGGTTTTCACCAATAAGACTCTCTCATTTTTGATTTCTCTCGATTCCCGTCGCCTTATGGTGCCCCTGAGGGTTTTCACCAATAAGACTCTTTCGTTTTGATTTCTCTCAACTCCCGCCGCCTTACGTTGCCCGTGAGGGTTTTCACCAATAAGACTCTCTCATTTTTCATTACTTTCCTGCTTGGACCGGAGTGATGCCCCTGATATGAATCACCTATTGCTCGACTTGGCATTTCTTGATGACTAATCAGAAGGTCTTTCTTTGGACCGTAATGTGGGCTTTTGGATAGGGTTAGAAAGAAAGGGTATTAAAGGTTCAAAACAATTCAAATGGGTTTAAAATTACAACTTTTGGAATCAGATTTCTTAAAACAACCGCAACTTCTGCCCTAGTTTCTTGCTTGGGGACTTTTGGATTTTTATTTTGATGGGACCGAACCGTGAGGCTGCCTACGTATCCTTAAAAGGAAACAGGTCGAACGTAGTTCATGTCATAAAAATTACTTTGTTGTTGTGATTTTTATTTCCATTTTCTTCCTCTTTATCTTCTTTTATTTTCTTTCTTCATTTTCTCTTTTTGTTGTTTGTTGTTTTTTTTCCTTTTTTTTTTCTTTTCTTCTTCTTTTTCTTCTCTTTCTTTTCATTCTTTTTCTTTTCTCTTTTTTCCTTTACTTATCTTTCATGCTTGTATTTCTGATCTTTGCTATTGATTCCAAAAGATGGGTATGAAAGAAAATAAATAAGACTCAAAGGGGGTAACAATGGATAAAGTTTTTAGATAGCAGAAAAAAATACCTTCGTCATTCCAATTTCCAAAACATACCAAGTGCAGACTACACAATTAAACAAACCAAGGAAAACATTTGTACATCTTTTGATTGTACCAGACTTGATAACCATATCCACACATTCGCCTTCTACATCTGTTGAATACAATGCACCATTGGACAACACTCTCACTCTCCTTACCACGAACAACCCTTGTCAATTTGGAAAACTTGCCTTTAGGGTTTCTTTATGTTCTGTCTTCCCCAATTTCACATGGTTCGGGCTTTAAATGATCTCAAAGTGTCCAAATTTGTACTTATTTCCCTCAAATGTCCCTATCATCTTCAGAATTATTTCATTGCTTCATGATTAAACTAACTTTTAAGACTAGGCCTAGAATTTTGCATGCATGTCATGTCACTAGAACCAGCATTTAGACAAAAGACAAAATGAAAGGATAGAAGAGAACTAAACAAAGAAAATGACTAACAAAATAAAGGAAATTGCATTAGACAGACGGTGAAACGATTCAAACAACAAGAAAAGCAAATAGACTGGGGTTACAAACCTGGAACAAACCTAGACAGCACTAAACGAGCTACTACGACTAAATGAACCAGGCAAAATGAAAGGATAGAAGAGTTTGAGTCATAAGAAAATATCTGGATTACAACCCTGAAATAACCCGGACAACAGAAATGACAACAAAATAAACCACCAAAACTCCACTCTGGCTGACCAAGAAATGGAACGTCTTCCCAATTACTAAGCACGACATCTTAGCCACTGAGTTTCACATCAATATTGCCAAGACCATTATCAACTTTAATCAATAAGTTCCCAAGAGGATTCGCATGCTCCCTGCCACTGTCATTGATCACAACTACCCCTTCTTGCATCATTCTTTCTATTTCCCTTTTCAAAGAGTGACAATCTTCAATGCTATGCCCTTAGACATTAGAGTGGTACATGCATCGAACAGCAGGATCAAAGCCTTTCGCATATAGGTTTGGATTATAGCCGAGGAGCGGCCCAATCAGGCCAGAGTGCTTTAAATTTTCAAACAAACTTGTTTAGGATTCTCCGATGGGCATGAAGTTATCTTTTTGCATTTGTTTCCTTCCATGCCTCAGTTTTCTACGATTGCTGGATGCTTAAAAATGCTGTGAAAGCACACAAAAATTTTGGGATACTGGTGCTCTCCCTAGGGAGTGACCTGGTGGTTGGACAAATGGCCGGATGTAGTTCGGCAGATAATACTGGGGTGGCTTGTGTGGAGTTTGGGGATGTTCACGGGATCGGTATTGAGGACAAACGCATTTCGCAAGAATGACCATTGGACCCTATCATCGGCAGGACTCAGTGACATCTTTTCCATTAACCGGAGAACTGATCCGAGCAACTTGCTCGTTCCATCTGAACCAAAATTCCCTAAAACTTTCCTTGGATTTCTTTTCCATCTGAGATAGAGAGGAGTGGCCTGGGACAATGTCTATATTGTACTAAAGGCTCCACACAAAATCTTGAGCCATGATGCCCAATGTATGCCACTTCTCGACATCTTGACGATTATGCCATTCCAAAGCTACCCCAGTCAAGCTCTCACCAAAATACGCCATTAACAAATCATCTTTCTTGCCAACACTTCTCATTTTACTGCAAAAAACCGTCAAATGGGCTACCGGATCCCCACGTCCATCATACAAGTTGAATTTTGGCACTTTAAACCCTGCGGGCAGGCAAACATCAGGGAACATACACAACTCTTTGTAAGACATGCTACCCTGGTCTCCCATTCCTTACATGTTCTTTGTGGACTGTTCTATGCCTTTCAGCCTCCTGGGTATCCCATCTCGCCCTTCTCTTCCTGTGACTTTCTCATGTTTAGCATGAAGCTCATCCCGAGGGCTCTTCTTGTATGAGTCATGAACCTTGTGGGCAACCTCTACGGGGTAGTATTGGTCATCATGAGCTTGGAGATAATCGGGTGGATCCAGGGAGTATGGAGGATCATCTAGCATTGTGTCCGGAGCTTGGGTAAGGGGTGGCATCTAGGAAGCTAGGTGGTGGTAGGGGTGGCACCTTCCTAGTAATCCAAGCCTGATACATATCCGTCGTGTGCTGTCTTAACATCCTTACCTCATTAGCCAAACTAGCGTCCTGTTCAACCAACTGCATTTGGGCACCAGTATCAACCAACTCAGTTATGTTGTTGTCTGCCACTACCTTTTGACTTTATGTTGTAGAGAAAAGTTACCACTTCAAAAACCACAAACCAACCGCCCTTACTACTATGAAGATGTCAAAAGGGAACAAAATGAGGTCATCCCGTTAGCGTTAAGGCATTTGAACAACAAAAATATCACATTACGTGCAATGCACCTAGCAACAATTAATGGTTCTAGAATGACTTCGAGGGTCGTAAGGTCACTAGGCATCATCCCAATTTGTCCATTTGAATCTTCTCTTTTCTTTTCTTTCCTCGCACTTCTTAGCTCACTCATTTTCTTTCCCCTTTTTCTTTTTGATTATCACTTTTTCCTTTCCTCTCATTTCTCACATCTCATGATTTCAACTCTTTTTCTTCTTCTTTTTATTGATTTTTTCCCTTTTTTCCTCTTGTTTTTTTTTCTTTTAACAATAAAAAAATGATCCAATCGAACCCTACGTAGGTTGCCTACGTATCATGACCCCGCATGAATCAGATCTTTGCATAGTTCTGGAAGATGGAGGATAAAGTAAACAAACTGACATTCTCTTTTTTTTTTCTTTTCTTTAATCACTACCCTGATGAGAAAAGAGAAATAAAAGAAGCAAAATTCTTTTTTTTTTGAATTTTCTAGACTTAATGTTCTTTGACCTATTCTAAACTCAAGCTTAACGGGCATGTTTTTTTTTCTTTTGAAACAAATACTCTATCAAGGAAAAACTCTAGAAGAGAAAGATGTTTTCTGATTCTTTTTTTTTCTTTTGTAAAAAGAAAATCTAAAGAATAAACCACAAAAATATATTTTGGATTTTCATTTGATATCCTGATGCAAGATTTCGAAATAAGCAATGAATAAGATAAAGCAAAATATTTTTGAATTTCAATTTGATTTCCTAAAGAAGAAATTCGAATGATAAACAAATATAAAGTATATTTTTTTTTTGTGTACAATATCCTAAAGTTCTAATGATGAAAAAAATAATTTCATTTTCACTAATTTTCCAAAGAAACACCTCAAAAGAGAATCTTTTTGGATTTTGGATTAATACCTTAAAGAAAACCTTTTAAAGAGGTACTAAAAGCAAATTCTCTTCTTTTTGAATTTTAGTCCTAGTATACTAAAGGAATTTTTTTTTAAAATTTCTAGATACTAATTTCCTAAAATAAAACCACCTCAAACTTTCTTTTCTTTATTTTTTTTTATTTCTAGGAGTAGTATTTCTAAAGAAAATTCTAACGGAAATATAAAAAAACAAAATATCTTTTTTTTTTGAATTTTTGAGTTACACCACACCTTTTCAAATACAAAATAAAAAGTCCAATAACAAAAATTTGGCATTACTGTACAAAACTAGAAAGTAAAAGACGACATAAAAACATACTTAAAAAATAAAATAGGAATAAAAATAAAAATAAATCTCCTTAAGCAACTCCTGAATGCAGTGGTCTTGGGGTATCTGTCATGCTCAAACTCCGATAAGTGGATCCACACCTGTATGAGAAAATTTAAACAAACACTATGTGAGACAATAATATTCCCTACTAGACACATGCAAGACATGATTGAGGCTATTTTTACAAAATAACTTATTTGGCCAAAAGGTGATTAGAAGTGCAAAATTTGGCTAAGACCCCGCAAAGCCAAGAACCTAAGATTTACTAGGAAGACCGGACCCTATGTGGGTTGCCTACGTATCACGCCCCGAAAGACGAGAATCAGGTTTGCGTAGTTCGAGCCGATTGGATACGGGCGAAAATTAAAAAAAAATAACTAACTTAGAGAAAATATATTTTTTATCTTTTCCTTAAAAATGATGAAACCTGCAAACTCTTTTTTGGATTTTTTTTAATTTTCGATTTTTGAAAAATGGTAAAAAGTGCAAAATCTTTTTGAATTTTTCAAGCTCTTTTTTTTCCTTAACAAAATGTGACAGAAAATATAATTGGGTCCTACTCGCTTTATCTTCACATTTCACTCTTGTGACGACCCGACCCGTCGTCTCATGAGTTACCACTCCAATTTCCCCAATTTTTAGCTTCCTTATGCTTCATCATCCATATCTTGTGTAATCGAGTTGATTTGAAGTGGTTTGAATAAGAAATGAGACACTTAGTCTCTTTTAAGAAGCCTTAAGTAGGGAAAAGTCAACCAGAAGTTGACTTATATGTTAGAGGGCTCGGATGTGAATTTCAATGGTTGGGTTAGCTCCGAGAGGTGATTTGTGACTTAGGAGTGTGATCAGAAGTGATTTTGGAGGTCCGGTGTAGAAATAGGCTTGAATTGGCGAAGTTAGTATTTTGGCGAATTCCGGTTGATAGGTGAGATATTGATTTGAGGGTTGGAATGGAATTCCGAGAGTTGCTGTAGCTTCATTATGTGATTTTTGATGTGTGTGCAAAATTTCAGGTCATTCGGACGTCGTTTGGTTGAATTTTTGATCGAATACGTCTTTCGGAAGATTTTTGAAACTTAGGCTTGAATCCGATGTGTTTTGAGAGATTTGATATTGTTTGAAGTATTTTGATGGTTGTAACATGTTTGAATAAAGTTTTAGGAAGTGTTGGTACAATTGGTTTGAAGTCCCGGGAATTTGGGTGAGTTCCGGGTAGGTTCCGGGATGTTTTAGGCCAAAAATCATAGCAGTAGCAGGTCCAGAAAGGTTGCAGGCCTCGGAACCCATCCTCGTGGACCGCACAAAAAGAAGTGCGTCCGCGGTGAGTGCTTTGCGGACCGCACAAAAAGGGGCACGGCCGCGATAGGCGTCGCGTGGACCCACAAAAAGGGGCGCGACCGCGATGAAGAACCTGCCGCTGGTCCTTATTCGGAAGCTCATATCTTTTGATTTACAAGAAATTTTGAGATGATTCAAAACAAAAGTTGTAGCCCTTCATGTCTAGTTTCTAGAAAGGTAAAGATATCACAATTTAGACTTCTGTAGAGAAAGTTATGGCCAAAATACTAAAGCTTGTTACTGCAGTTAAAATCTGGCGCGACCGCGGTCATTTTTGCGCGGACCGCACTTGTTGGGCGCGGACCGCGGTCATTTTTGCGCGGCCGCGGAGGAGAGAATTTGGGGCTACTCCTATAAATAAGAGGTTTTGGGTTTTATTTGATATTTTGACCTAGAGAGCTCGAATTTTGGCGATTTTTTGAAGGTTTTTTAAGAAATTCATCGGGGTAAGTAATTCTAACTCAGATTTGGCTAGATTACATGAATATATCATTTAATCTGTGATTTGGGATGGAATTTGAGAAGAAAATTGGTGAAATCTTCCAAAATATAAAATAATAATTTAAAGGACCAAATGGTATCGGAATTGGATAAATTTTGTATAGTTTGACTCGTGAGAGTATATGGATTCTAGTTTTGTAAATTTTGTCAAAGTCCGAGATGTGGGCCCGGGAGTCGGGTTTGACCAATTTCGGGAATTTTATGGTAATTTGATTGTTTTCAGGTGGGCTTTGTTCCCTTAACATTTTATGACGTATTCGTTCTGATTTTGGTTAGATTCGATACGCGTGGAGGCCGATTTGAGGGGCAAAGGCATCGCGAGCTAGAGATTTCACCGGTTTGAGGTGAGTAATGATTGTAAATGATAGTTTAAGGGTTTGAAATCACGGATTTGCATATCATGGTTCTTTATTGAGGTGACTTGCAGCCGGATAGCGAGCGTGGGATAGAGCACCGTTGGGGATTGTGACTTGGTCCGTCCCGATTGATGAAATTACTATGTATTTGACTGAAACTACTTGTTATCATCTTAATTTGGGCTGAATGCCATGTTTGGGCTTCGTACCAACTATGTGAATCCTGCAGGGATTGATATTACTGTTTTCGCATTACTTTGCATATTATTTGATCTCGGTCCAAGGTTTTAATACTATTTTGCAAGCTCAGCAATTTTTCTAAGATTTGAAAACTTAAACAATATTTTATTGACATTTCAGCTAAGAACTATCATGTTGATATTTCCCAAGTGGCTTATGTGCATTTTTGGACTGAGCATGGATCGGGCTGCACGCTGCAACAGTGTTATATGTGCATTTCTGGACTGAGCATAGATCGGTCTGCACGCCGCAGAGGTGTTATATTGACATTGAGGATGAGTGCCTGGTTGATTAAATTGATCTTGAGGTCGAGGGCTTGGATGGTTATATTGATATTGAGGCCGAAGGCCTGGTTGATGCCACGAGATGGCTTGATATTGCGCTTGGGATGTAGGAGCCCCTTCGGAGTCTGTACACACCCCAGTGAGCGTCGTCGACGTTAAATATATGGATAGCTCGGGCTGGTTGATTACATTGATCTTGAGGCCGAGGGCCGGATGGTTATATTGATATTGAGGCCGAGGGCCTGGTTGATGCCACGAGATGGCTTGATATTGCGCTTGGGATATAGGAGCCGCTCCGGAGTCTGTACACACCCCAGTGAGCATCGTCGACGTTAAATATATGGATGGCTCGGGCTGCACTCCGCAGTGGGTATCGGAGTGTACCGTCATATGTATTGCATTTCACTAATGCATTTGTTCCTATTTATATTATTTGTCATGACATTCCAGCACCCGCATTTCATTGGCTTCTATGCTACTTTTTGCACTGCTAACCTGATACCCTTGTGTTATTTGTTAATGGAGTGTTGTGCCCGAGGGGTTGATTTTTGTGCTGACTTGCACTATCGGTTTTGCATTCATTTGCTTAACTGTTGGAAAAAGATATTTTCAAAAGAGGTTTTAAACTGAGTCCAGATATTTCTAAAGATTTTACGGTTTCACTGTCTTCTCAAAGGGTTACACTATTCTATATAGCATGATGTCTTGCTTTACGTGGTTTCTTGCTGCTCAGTTATTATTTACCTTTATTAATCACTGATTTGGAGTACTCACTTTACTCCCTGCACCTCGCGTGCAGATGCAGGTATTGGTTTACCCGGTAACGGGTTTGAGCTGATTGAGGATTTTCTATCGTAGCTGAGCAAGGTGACCGCCAGCGTTCACGGCACCGAATTTATTCCTTTTGATTCCATATTTTATTCTATGTATTACAGGCTTTGTAGTTTTATCAAAAATCCTTCTAGACGCTCGAGACTTGTAACACCCCGATTTCGGGCTGAGTCGGGATGGGTTCCCTATTTTATTACTTTTATTCTGCAATATGATTTCATTATCTATGATTCAGACTTATTCATGCTAAGTAACTGTTGAAAGAGGCGTTGTTGTTCTGTTGGCTGACTTTGTCTTCAGGAGAGGCGTCATCACGATCGAATTTGGGGAATTGGGTCGTGAAAAGTTGGTATCAGAACCTAGGTTACTAGGTCTTGCGAGTCATGAGCAGGTTTAGTAGAGTCTCGTAGATCAGTACGGAGGCATCTGTATTTATCCTTGAAAGGCTGCAGAACCTTTAGGAAAAATTCACATTCTTGAATTCGTATCATGCGTCCTTGATTCAGTTTGAAAAAAAAACTCTTGAAATTCCTTCCACGCGTTTATGTGCGCGCATAAGCTCTCAACATTAGATGTGCCTTAATGGCTTGTGATTCCCTGATCGAGGGGTGAGATGTGATCTCTGTGAGTTGATGTTGGGCCAGTTTGGTGGACTTGAGGCTGGATTTTTGCCTATGGCTTGAGCACCAAGGTACTGATTACATGAGCGGTGTTTTTGATCTTATACATTCGGTACTGTCCCTATCAGCGGGAATGATGATTGGGTAGCTAGGTGGTAAGTATTTTAGTACTGCGAGAGGTATCTATATGACTTGGAAGTGACGAGGAAGGTCTGTTGGACGATAAATGAATTATTGAGTGTATGATTTTCATTGTGATTGGATGTGTAGCCCCGAGTTATGGGCGCGTGAAGAATCTTTTCATGTCTCCTATTTGGAGTGAAGTAAATTTCATGTTACAGTATGAGTTTAGACTCAGGAAGATTAAGTGATTGTGTAATGTGTATGACAGTGGAAGGTATACAAAAATATTAACTAAAGGTAAAGCTAATGGATAATTGGCTTATGAGGGGAAACTATTTGTCATACTAGTTAGATAAGTCTGGGAGCTGAGATCGCTTCTGTAAATGTGTTATGACGAAATATATGAGTCGAGGAGCCCACCTTGATGGTCGAAAACATTACGGAAAGAATATGTTCTTACTCGGTTGAATAGCCCAATAATGGAGGATCAAAAGGTATTTTCTATGTGTTATGATTCAAATAGGTGCAACGCATGTCCATGTATCAATTTTGATAATATAATACATGTAATATTGAGATTAATGTTATTGATATACATTGTGATGCTTTGTCAAGTTGTGGATGTGTTGTTAGGATGGTTTTGGTGATTCTCTAGCAGGTGGATAGGCCCAACTACAAAGGAGACTCCGCCAAAATTTTTGAAAAATTTGGGACTTAGGAAAAATTTGGGAGCCTAGAGAGTGGACTTAATTGCTGTGTGAGTGAATGTAAGAATTGCAAAAGAGTTAAAATTCCAGATGATTTGCGTTTCCACAAGCTTATGAAGAAGTGAGTTTAATCTCATTATGGTATTAAGGCAGCAATATAGTACATGCGTTGTGATTTATGGAGTGCATTTTGATCTATGGCTTTGAGCCAAGTTGGGGAGTTTGCTCTTAAATAAGTTGATTGCACGGTTATATGCTATATTGGTTCCAGTTGAGGCGTGTTGATGAGTTAGTTATTGCTTACGAAGATTAAGGTTGATCAGGCGGTGGACGAGCCTATTTTTATGCTATTTTAGGAAACTTCAGATGCTATCATTACAGGAATTGTCCAGTATGCCACAGAGATGCCTCTGTATTATTCAATCCCGGTTCCACCTATTCTTATGTGTCCTCGTATTTTGCTCATTATTTGGGTATGCCCTGAAACTTTCTTTCTTTACCTATTCATGTATCTCCCTCGGTAGGCGATATAATTGTTGTGGATCGTGTGTACCGGTCATATGTTGTGATTATTGAGGGTCTGAAGACCCGAGTTGATCTATTGCTATTGAGCATGGTGGACTTGATGTTATATTGGGCATGGATTTGTTATCTTCATGTCATGCTATTATAGACTGTCATGCTAAGACAGTTACTTTGGCTATGCCGGGTGTATCGCGGTTCGAGTGGCATGGTAAGACTGATCATGTTCCCAGTAGAGTAATTTCTTTCTTGAAAGCCCAACGTATGGTTGGGAAGGGTTGTCTTTCATATCTAGCTTTTGTGCGAGATGTTGGAGCTGAGACTCCTAGTATTGATTCTATCCTAGTTGCGAGGGATTTTTCATCCATTTCATCGCCCTTCACCAAGTTGACTCAGAAGGGTGCACCGTTTGTATGGTCGGACGAGTGTGAGAAGAGCTTTCAGAAGCTCAAGACAGCTTTGACTACATCTCCAGTGTTGGTTTTGCCATCAGCTTCAGATTCATATACCGTATATTATGATACTTTACAGACCAGTGCGAGGAATATATTGTATACTGTGAACTCCTTCTAGATGGGAACAAATAGAAGATTTCTAACTGCACGGAATGAAATTTTCCTGTAGCCTAGAAATTCTAATGAGATTTTGTGTTTGCAACAAGATGGCATGGTAGGCGTGGCGTATGGTACATGCTTAATATTTTCATGTGCAAGGTGGCAGTTCATTCTTAAAGGGAAGGTCACGAGTTCAGGATGGAATAATTAGTTTCAGGTATTTAGATGAATGTTATAACCGCTCGGTAAGGCCTGAGAAGGGTGCATATTATATTTTGATTAACAGATGTTTATTGGCATTTCAACGTTCGCTTGGTTGATCGACTACCAATATTTTGATCTTGTTATGTATTGTAGAAATTTTTTTGGAAATAATTATCATGGGATGATCGTACTTGAGGGATGTGTCAGTTATTTGGATGCTGAGGTTGTGATCAGTTACGGTGATTGGTGTCATCTATGAATTTGGAAAAGGAAAATTCTCAGAAATATACTATTTCGGGATTGTGGAATGTTGAGAAGAGTATTCTATCTAACTCATTAGATGGACTAGTCGAGCTAATTGATGGTGATAACTATGTGCTGTGAGCGCGAATATATATGAGGTTTGAACCTGTGTGCAAGCACCAAGCTAATATTCATGATCGGAAGATACGTAGGCTATGATATGCCTAGAGTGGGATATTGAACTTAAAGGTATAATGTTTCTCATATTCGTAACTTTGTTAAGAACTATCTGGACTATACTTGAGATTTCAAGATGCTAGATTCCAGAACAAACTTGGTAATTTCTATTCTGCGTTAAATTGCTGATTTGAGTTGTGACAACATAACTTGCTCATGCCTATTATATAAAGTGTTATTTATACCAGTCCGGGAGCATGAGAATCTTATTTCATTTAGCATATACAGATGTACTTATTAGATTGCTCCTATATGATATGCTTGGACTGGAGGTCTGTGACCGTGCCAGGTGGATTATGTTGTTGGCAACTAAGTTGATCGTGAGGCTTATGTCAATGTGAGCTATAGAATAGCTGGTTATTATTATTCTATTCATGTGTCTGGGTTCCACTGTGATTGACGAGCTCATAGCATATCGTTGGGGTGGTACTTGTGGAACTTGCAAAGCGGCTCTCTTCTTTAAGGTATTTTCTCTTTCTGGGGTAGTCGAATGGTGCAATAGTGAGGTTTACTGGTATGGCGTTGTATTATGTACTACTCCGTGAGTATGATGATTCGCTTGTGGTACGGCTCTTTCATTTGAGTCATTTTCATGAATTTAGTATACTCAGACTGTTACTTATTGGCGCGCGTACTGTGTGAGTTGTGGCTTAGGCCTATATTGATGTGTCATGTCACCAGAGTTGTGCTGGGTTAGATGAGATTGATGGGATCTAGAATGAATACAAACGGATTCGATTTCAGCATGTTGGGAGGATAATATCGAGGTTCAACTCAAAAATTTGCTATGGTTTTTTCCAAAGAAGAAGTGGCTTCATGAATGGTTGATCTAAGAAATGGGTATGGCTTACTGTGTGTTTTATTTATCCATTGTAGTATATAAAGGTGTAGAGATGAGACTTTAGTTGATAAAAGTTTTTCTATCGGTGTTAGGGTGCTGTGTGCAACTACTGTGATTAGAAGTTATCACTACAAGCATTTGAGTTATGTGGTCTATCATGTAATTGCACCCGAGGTTGCGAGTATGGGGTGTTACAGCTTGTTCAGGCTAATTCACAGTATAAATGTGGGATTCTGATCATATGAAAGATTTCAAAAGTGGGAATATGGTCCTATGGTTCGTGGACTAGATTGGATTGCAAAAATTTCAGTTACAATGTGTTGTGGGACTTATGTAAAATGCGGTAATGTAGGATCACCGCGAATAATTGTGTAAATGTAAAATCATCAATTTGGTAACCTGAGGATAATTCTTAGTACGTTCGAGGACGAACGTTTGTTTAAGTTGGGGAGGATGTGACAACCCGACCCATCGTCTCATGAGTTATCGCTCCGATTTCCCTATTTTTCAGCTTCCTTATGCTTCATTCTCCATATCTTGTGTAATCGAGTTGATTTGAAGTGGTTTTAATAAGAAATGAGACACTTTGTCTCTTTTAAGAAGCCTTAAGTAGGGAAAAGTCAACCGGAAGTTGACTTATCTGTTAGAGGGCTTGGATGTGAGTTTCGATGGTTGGGTTAGCTCCGAGGGTGATTTGTGACTTAGGAGTGTGATCAGAAGTGGTTTTGGAGGTCTGGTGTAGAAATTGGCTTGAATTGACGAAGTTAGTATTTTGGCGAATTCCGGTTAATAGGTGAGATTTTGATCCGAGGGTCGGAATAGAATTCCGAGAGTTGCTGTATCTTCATTATTTGATTTGTGATGTGTGTGCAAAATTTCAGGTCATTCGGACATCGTTTGGTTGGGTTTTTTATCGAATATGTCTTGGGAAGATTTTTGAAACTTAGGCTTGAATCCGATGTGTTTTGAGCGATTTGATATTGTTTGAAGTGTTTTGTTGATTGGAACATGTTTGAATAAGGTTTTAGGAAGTGTTGGTACAATTGGTTTGAAGTCCCCGGAATTCAGGTGTGTTCCGGGTAGGTTCCGGGATGTTTTAGGCAAAAAATCATAGCTGTAGCAGGTCCAGAAGGGTTGCAGGCCTCGAAACCCATTCGCGCAGACCGCACAAAAAAGAAGTGCGTCCGCAGTGAGTGCTGTGCGGACTGCACAAAAAGGGGCACGACCGCAATAGGCATCGCGCGGACCGCACAAAAAGGGGCGCGGCCGCGGTGAAGAACCTGCCGCTGGTCCTTCTACGACAACTCATATCTTTTGATTTACAAGGAATTTTGAGATAATTCAAAACAAAAGTTGTAGCCCTTCATGTCTAGTTTCCACAAAGGTAAAGATATCACAATTTAGACTTCTGCAGAGAATGTTATGGGCAAAATACTGAAGCCTGTTATTGCAGTCAAAATCTGGCGCGACCGCGGTCGTTTTTGCGCGGACCGCACTTGTTGGGCACGGACCGCGGTCATTTTTGCGCGGCAGTGGAGGTGAGAATTTGGGGCTACTCCTATAAATACGAGGTTTTGGGTTTTATTTGATATTTTGACCTAGAGAGCTCGAATTTTGCGATTTTTCGAAGCTTTTTCAAGAAATTCATCGGGGTAAGTAATTCTAACTTATACACGAATATGTCATTTAGTTTGTGATTTGGGATGGAATTTGAGAAGAAAATTAGTGAAATCTTCCAAAATATAAAATAATAATTTGAAGGACCAAATGATATCGGAATTGGATAAATTTTGTATGGTTAGACTCGTGAGAGTATAAGGATTCTAGTTTTGTGAATTTTGTCAAATTCCTAGATGTGGGCCCGGGGATTGGGTTTGACCAATTTCGGGAATTTTGTGGAAATATGATTGTTTTCAAGTAGGCATTGTTCCCTTAACATATTATGACATATTCGTTCTGATTTTGGTTAGATTTGACGCACGTGGAGGCCGATTTGAGGGGCAAAGGCATCGCGAGCTAGAGATTTCACCGGTTCGAGGTGAGTAATGATTGTAAATGATAGTTTGAGGGTTTGAAACCCCGGATTTACACATCATGGTGTTGTATTAAGGTGACTTGCATGCCGGATAGCGAGGGTGGGGTAGAGCACCATTGGGGATTGTGACTTGGTCCGTCCTGATTGATGAAATTACTACGTATTTGACTGAAACTAATTGTTATCATCATAATGTGGGTTGAATGCCATATTTGGGCTTCGTGTCAACTATGTGAATCCTGCAGGGATTGATATCACTATTTTCGCATTACTTTGCATATTATATGATCTCGGTCCAAGGTTTTAATACTGTTTTGCAAACTCAGCCATTTTTCTAAGATTTGAAAACTTAAACAAAATTTTATTGACATTTGAGATGAGAACTATCATGTTGATATTGCCCAAGTGGCTTATGTGCATTTCTGGACTGAGCATGGATCGGGCTACGCGCCGCAACGGTGTTATATGTGCATTTCTGGACTGAGCATGGATCAGGCTGCACGCCGTAGGGGTGTTATATTGACATTAAGGCCGAGGGCCTGGTTGATTACATTGATCTTGAGGCTGAGGGCCTGGATGGTTATATTGATATTGAGGCTGAGGGCCTGGTTGATGCCACGAGATGGATTGATATTGCGCTTGGGCTGTAGGATCCCCTCCGGAGTCTGTACACACCCCCAGTGAGCGTCGTCGACGTTAAATATATGGATGGCTCGGGCTGTACACTGCAGTGGGTATCGAAGTGTAACGTTATATGAATTGGATTGCACTCATGCATTTGTTCCTATTTGTATTATTTGTCATGACATTCCAGCACTCGCATTTCATTGGCTTCTATGCTACTTTTTGCACTGCTTACCTGATACCCTGGTGTTATTTGTTAATGGAGTGTTGTGCCCGAGGGGCTGACTTTTGTGCTGACTTGCACTATCGGTTTCGCATTCATTTTCTTAACTGTTGGAAAAAGATATTTTCAATAGAGGTTTTAAACTAAGTCCAGATATTTCTAAAGATTTCACGGTTTCACTGTCTTCTCAAAGGCTTACACTGTTCTATATAGCATGATGGCTTGCTTTACGTGGTTTCTTGCTGCTCAGTTATTATTTACCTTTAGTACTTACTGAGTTGGAGTACTCACTTTACTCCCTGCACCTCGCGTGCAGATGCAGGTATTGGTTTAACCAGTAACGGGTTTGAGCTGATTGAGGATTTGCTATCGTATCTGAGCAAGGTGACCGCCAGCGTTCGCAGCACTGAATTTCTTCCTTTTGATTCTAGATTTTATTCTATGTATTACAGGCTTTGTAGTTGTATCAAAAATCCTTCTAGATGCTCGTGACTTGTAACACCCCGATTTCGGGCTGAGTCGGGATGGGTTCCCTGTTTTATTACGTTTATTCCGCAATATGATTTCATTATCTATGATTTAGACTTATTCATGCTAAGTAACTATTAAAAGAGGCGTTGTTGTTATGTTGGCTGACCTTGTCTTTGCGAGAGACGCCATCACGACTGGGTTTGGGGAATTGGGTCGTGACAACTCTTTTTTTTTTTTTCATTTTTCATTGCTTTTTCATTTGCCCCCAGCTATTCTTGGTCCGCCAAATGACCCTTTCACCCTTGAATAATTGCAACATGTAGTACATAGGATGCATCAAGATGGTCTGTTATTTTGGGTACACCTGTCCTAGACGGACCCAACCCTTATGTTGGGTCACCTAAGTCAAGTGCACTGATTCAAACAAGCGTTCCTACTAGGGATCCGGCATGAGGCTGAGTTATTCTAGGTTTAAAAACCTAGTTTTATTTTTTCTAGAACTGGCTTACCCGAGCGGATAACTCGAGCTGGGGGGGGGAGCGTACCGAGAATACAGAAGCTTCGCCGACTTTGCAACTTGTCCGAACCTCGTTCTAAATTTGGTAATTGACTGTTACATAAGAGAAGCCATACAAAGTTCACCCTTCTCAAATGATTTAGAAGACTCAGAGAGAGGAGGGGTTTGTAACAATATATATACAGTTCACCAATATCAAAGCGGTAAAAAGCAACTTTTAGCACATTAGGCTCAATCATGTAAATAAAATCAGATAATAAACAAAGCCAACTATAATAATTTATCTAAGCTCGAATTCTGAACCCTGAACTAGAGTTCTGGGTTCTTGTCTTCAGCCGAGTCGCCAGAGCTGTCACACCACCTTTTTTACTATACCCCCGGAAGGGTATAATAAAGGGAGTTTTTCCAATTAAAGGACAATCGAAACAGAATTATACTATTAAAAGTTTCAAAGTCACCACTTGGGAGATTTATGGTGTCCCAAGTCACCAGTTTCAAATCCAGAATCGAGGAAAAGGTTGACTCTGTATTACAGTCCGCGAACTAAAAATCCGGGTAAGGAATTCTGTTAACTCCGGAGAAGGTGTTAGGCGTTACCGAGTTCCGTGGTTCTAGCACGATCGCTCAACCGCTATAATTGGCATAATTATCTGATTTTGAAAATATTTTTAAACCTATGTGAATTTTATTTTTAACCACTTTTATTTATTTTTAAAGAAGATTTAACGTCGTCTAAAATATGTCTTTGGATCGCGCCACATGAAATGCACCCGCAATCTGAAACACATTTTATTCAACGTTATAAGAATTTGGATTTGGGCACATGAAATGCACACCCGAGTTTAGGAAGGTAATATTTAAAATACGCGCCTAAAGCAACTACGTGGCCATGGAAATTTTGCTAAATGGCACGCCTTGAATTCTAAGGTTAAGTTGAAACTAATTAAAACGAGGGCCACACAATTGTTATTTTTGTTTGGCATGACGCATCTCGAATTATTCTAACCAAGTTTCTAAATTAACTCATGAGGGCCATAACTATTGGTGTTATTCAATATGGCACACCTCAAACCCATTTCTCAATTGGCTTAGGCCCAAAACTGATTTAATATCTTGGAGAAAATTTTAAAGATAATGAAATAATTTCCCACAAGATCTGAGCTTAACTAACAAAAATCCCTTTCAAACTAAACTGAAGAAATCAAAATTGAATTTTGCATGAAAAGGAGACATAGAACATGTTTATGTATTCAAGCCTATCTAACATATATGTCCAAATAAAATTATAGAAAAAAACACATGTTGTTATGGAAGAATATAAGAATAAAGTGCACATGCATTTATACTCCTTTATCAACACACACTGCCAAACTCTACATTGAAATGTAATAGCAACTTACACGCAAATTCAAACACGAGTAAGCACAATTGAACGTGTATCACACCGTACTGATTTATTTGCTTCAAAGATAAATACGACCATTAAAACTAAATGCTAAAAGATGAGCAGTTTCTTATAAAGGCAATGACGGGTACGTTATACATATATTTAAAGATCAGTTGCATTTTTTTGTTCCATTACCAGTTTGGAACTCTTTAATTCTTATACAAAGCAACAATAATGGCCAAATTCAATTCAAGTAGTAAGAAAAATCGAAATAGGGTGTCCAACATGACTGATTCAAATGCATTTTTTAAGCATCAAGCAAATAAGCAAGGAAACACACACAATCTTCAAAAGTCCATGTATTCAACATAGGTTCATTAAATTGAACAATTCCAATATTCAGCCATGAAAAGCAAAATCAAATAATGCATGCCTTTTTTTTTATTGTTATTTCAATATGATAACAATCGAATTAGATGTGTACGGACAGAACGAAAATAGATCAACACACAAAATTGAACTTGAAGATTTAACAAAATTAAAGAATTTTAATTGAGGATCAAAGGAATTAAGGTTTTTCACCTGATGAATAAACAGAACAAGTTAACGACGGAACCTCGAACCGACAAACTTGACTCGGACCTCAACTCAACGGCAAATCAGAACTTTGAAAAATCTCATCTTTCAAAAATCAGAAATCAAAGAAGAAGCTGGAAATGTTTACGTTTATGTTCCCAACCAGACCCACTGAACTAAAAAAGAAGAAGAAAATCGAAAACTAATCTCGGGACCTCATTTTTCAGTTCTGTCCAACAATTAGCCTGAAATTTCTGCCCAGAGTTTCTCTTTCTTTTATTGAAGCAGGGGTAAGGTCGTTTAGAAGCAGGGGTAAGGTCGTTTGGTTCAGGCGATTCGGTGGTGACGAGTGCTGTGGCGTCAAAGAGAGAACGACGGAGGCCCGTTTGTTTTCTGCTCCAGATCAGCCAGATCTCTCTTAGGCGTTATTTCATTCTGTATTTTTGTATGTCTTTTTAAGCTCAAAAAAATTAGGCCTTCTTCATTTTGTTCATCAAAGAAGCATAATGTTTCAGGGGTCTTTTTTTTTGTGAGAAGCCGCGCTTGATTTTTTCATTAGTGTATATGTAGAGTCTTAGGTCTAGGGTGTATTTTGTTTATTTTACAAATTAGTCCCTAGGTTTTTTTGTGTTAAGTCCTTAGGGTCTTTTTATTTATTTTTTGTTTCAAAGAAGAGTCTAGAAATGTCACGACCCGAATTTTTCCCACCATCGAGCGTTGTGATGGCGCCTACTAACGGAGCTAGGCCAGCCAAACATTAAACACTCTCTATCCAACCTCAACAATATAATATTCTAACAATAATTAAATAGGTACGAAAGACTTTAATTTTAACAAAATGATATAAAAATGCGGAAGTTTGAAACACATCACTACCCAAAACCTGGTGTCACTAGCTTACGGACTACTATAGAATACTACAAACAAGTCTGAATGAAAGAAAAATATATATGTCTGTTTCGATACAATGAAAACAAACTGAAATAAAGGAAAGGGACTTCAGCCTGCGAACGTCAGCTAGGCTACCTCGAGAGTCCCTGGACTGATGATAGCTCCCAAATAGAAATCCTACTACTGCTGCCCAAAAGCTGCTCCTGGATCTATGCACAAAGAAATGCACAGAGTGTAGCATCAGCACAACTGGCCCCATGTGCTGGTAAGTGCCTGGCCTAATCCCGGCGAAGTAGTGACGAGGCTAGACCGGACTACCAAAATCAACCTGTACAATCCTATATACATGTATACAATAAAAGGAAAAGAAATACCGAAACTAAACAGTTAAAAANCGGCAAGGGAATAACACAATTAACAACTAAATCCCGGCAAGGGAACAACATCATTAGCTTTCACATCCCGACAAGGGAGAATATTCAGTATATTTAAACCATCATGGCAAGGGATCAATCACAACTCCTTTCAATACTTTCATCTCCTACTCAGTGGTATTTATCATTCCAGCCAACGCTCCAAAGTATTAATATTTCATGATTTATCCTCAAACTCTACACATTATGTAGTCATCATTAATTAGCTTACAAGAGTTCCAAATTATCTCAAAAACAAGTACAAACAAGGACCCACAGTCATGCTAGACTCCGGTGTATAGATACTCGTCACCATGCCTATGCACCGCACTCGATCAATTAGCAAATAGCAAATATAACACTCTAATCTTATTCCCTCAAGCCAAAGTTCGATCAAACACTTACCTCAAATGCTCCAAAAGTCCACTCAAGCCTCTAGAATAGCTTTACCCCTCGAATTCACCACAAAAACGCTCGAATCTAGTCACAAATTGCTTGAATGAATCAACAAATGCTAATTGAATCAACTTGAATGCATAAAAATGAGGTCCAAATCGCCCCCGGCCCACCTGGTCAAAACTCGAAATTTGAATCAAAACCCGGTCACCCATTACCCCACAAGTTCATATCTATGATTTGTTTTGAAATCAGACCTCAAATTGAGGTCCAAATCCCCAATTTTAAGAAAACCTAGGTTCTACCCAAAATCCCCATTTTTACCCATGTAAAACCTTGATTTTAAGATGAATACATGATAAATGATGTTAAAGATTGAAGAAATTAAGTAAAAGTTGACTTATAAATGATTTGGAGAAGAGGGAGTTCGTGAAAAATTGCCAATGGGTGCTTGGGTTTTGAAAATATGAAAAGTGAAGCTTCAAAATCGTTAAGTATGAAATTACAGGTCTCTAATGTCGCATTTGCGAACAGGGGTTCGCAATTGCGAACCCCGACCAAATGTGGGAATTGCGACGTCTAGTTCGCATTAGGGAACTCTGAAGGACACTAGGAAACTTGCATTTGCGAACAATTGTTCGCATTTGCGAAAGTCCCCATCCGCATTTGCGGACAGTTCTTCGCATTTGCGAAGACAGGGGTTTGAGGGCTGGTATAGCATTTGCGATATTTTTCTTCGCATTTGCAAAAAGATGCTTCCCATGTGAAAATCGCATTTGCGATAGAAGGCTCGCAATTGCGAGCTCGCACAACAGGTTTTCAACCATGAGAAAATGCAATCCGATACCTATCCAAAACTCATCCGAGTCCTCGGGGCTCCAAACCAAATATGCACACAACCTCAAAAATATCCTACGGACTTACTCGCGCGATCAAATCGCCAAAATAACATCATTTACATTGAATCGAGCATCAAAACTCATGATTTTCATTTCAAAGTTCTTAAACTTTCAAACTTGGAACTCATAGTCCGAAACACGTCAAACGACGACCGATTTCGACCAAATTTCAAAGAAAGCGCTTAACGCATATTTAAGACCTGTACCAGGCGTCGGAACCAAAATATGAGCTCGATACCTGTATTTTCTAACTCATTTCATTTCTATTTTTCCTTAATAATTTCAGAAAATAATTTAACAGAAAAATTCTTTTACCGGGGTTCTGGACCTCGGATTTCGAGTCCGGGCATATGCCCAAGTCCCATATTTTTCTAGGACCTTCCGAAACCTTCAAATTACGTATCCGGGTCCGTTTACCAAAAATATTGACCAAAGTCAACTATATCAATATTAATATCAAAATTCTTCAAAATTTTCACATAATTTACATATTTAACATAAAAACTTTCCGGTTTCGCGCTCGAACTGCACACACAATTGAGGTAACCACCATCGAGGTTTCCAAGGCCTTGAAAGTTCGGAAAAAGGGAGAAATACGGCGATGACCCTTTGGGTCGTCTCAAGAAAGGTCCATAGGGTTAGCTTAATGGGTATTTGGGTATCGGACTAGGAATGAGCTAGAAATTTGGGCCTTTATGACTAGCTATACTTAAAATTAGCTTAATTAACTAAAAATATTATCAAAAATATTAACTAGCCCTACTTAAGTAAAAATAATTATTAAAGAAAAATAATTGACTATTAAAACAAAACTATTTTTTGTATTTTTTTTTCAAGGTTAAAAATGACTAGAAAATATTAATGAACCTATATTTTTTTCTAATATTTAATTTTCTTGTAATAAAATAAAAGTAAAAGAGAAAAAATGAGTTGAAATAGCTATGTTAGGCCTAAATTAAATATTTACGTTCTAAAATATGAAAAATCTTGGGGAGGGTTAAAAATCACATGTCTACAGGGGAAATGAAAATTTTATGATATGACCGAACCCATAAGGTTGCCGACGTATCCCCTCTTACACGGGAATCAGTTCAAGCGTAGTTCAATTACATTAGAAGAGCAATGTGAAATAATTCCTGTTATAATATCTCTTGATTGTCTCTGAATTGATTGGTTTTGGCCAGATCTCTCCATCCATCTCTGCAAGTATGAGTGTTCCTCCTGTTAGTACTCTGTGAACCATTTACGGACCTTGCCAGTTGGGAGAGAATTTCCCTTTGGCTTCATCTTAATGTGTGAAGATATTCTTTAATACCAACTATCCGGGTGTGAACTGTCTTTGTTTGACCCTTTTGTTGAAAGCTCTAGACATCTTATTCTGATAAAATTGGCTGTGACATACTACGTTCATTCTGTTTCCATCGATAAGGGCCAACTGTTCATAGCGACTTCTTATCCATTCTGTATCTTTGAGTTCAGCTTCCTGTATAACTCTTAAAGAAGGAATATCTACCTCAGCTGGGATGACAACCTCGGTTCCATAAACCAACATGTAGGGGGTTGCCCCGATTGATGTGCGAATAGTGGTGCGGTACCCTAACAGAGCAAAGGGTAACTTCTCATGCCACTACCTGTGATTCTCTACCATTTTCCTTAGTATCTTCTTAATGTTCTTGTTGGCGGTTTCTACGGCTCCATTCACCTGAGGTCTATAGGGGGTGGAACTATGGTGCTTGATTCTGAAGGTTTCACATATAGCTTTCATCATATCACTATTGAGGTTGGCGGTGTTGTCAGTAATAATAGACTCAGGAACTCTAAACCGGTAAACAATACGATCCTTGACAAAATCTACGACGGCTTTCCTGGTTACAGCTTTGTAAGATGCATCTTCTACCCATTTTGTAAAGTAATTAATGGCTACCAGAATGAACCGGTGTCTATTTGAAGTTGTGGGCTCAATTGGACCAACAACATCCATTCCCCAGGCGGCGAATGGCCAAGTTAGCTTGTTGCATTGAGCTCTTTTGGTGGCACTTTTATCACATCAGCATGTACTTGACATTGAAGGCATTTGCGGACATACTGAATACAATCCGTCTCCATGGTCATCCAAAAGTAACCTGCCCTGAGTATCTTCTTGGCCAGAATGAAACCATTCATGTGCAGGCCACATGTCCCAGCATGCACATCCTCGAGTAACTTAGAAGCTTCCATCGCGTCGACACACCTTAGAAAACCCAAATCTGGAGTTCATCTCTACAAGTTCCCTCTGCTGTGGAAGAAGTGATTTGACAATCTCCGGAGCATGCGTTTCTGAATATGATTTGCATGCTCCGGGTATTCTCCTTTTGATAAGTACTCCTTGATGTCATGGAACCAAGGCTTTCCATCTACTTCTTCCTTTACAAGAGAACAATATGCCGGTTGATTATGGATCCTCACCGGAATGGGATCAATATTGTTTTTATATGGATGTTGTATCATTGATGACAAAGTTGCTAATGCATCGGCGAACTCAATATGAATTCTGGGCACATGTCGGAATTCTATATTCGTGAACCTCCTTTTCAATTCCTAAACATGGTGCATATATGGCAATATCTTGGAATTCTTGGTAGCCCATTCTCCTTGTACCTGGTGCACAAGCAAATCTGAATCGCCGATCACCAACAACTCCTAAATGTTCATGTCGACTGCCATGTTGAGCCCTAGTATGTAGACCTCATATTATTCCATGTTGTTGGTGCAGGGAAATCTGAGTTTAGCAGATACCAGATGATGCTGACATGTTTCTGATACCAAGACTGCTCCAATGCCTACTCCTTTTAAATTTGCGGCTCCATTAAAGAACATTCTCCAATCGTCATATGCTTTCGTAATGTCTTCTCCTGTAAATGATATTTCTTCATCAGGAAAATATGTTTTCAAGGGTTCATATTCTCCTCCTACCAGATTTTTAGCGAGGTGATCTGCCAATACCTGTCCCTTGACTGCCTTTTGAGTTACATAGACGATGTCGAACTCACTCAGTAGTATCTTCCATTTAGCCAACTTTACAGTAGGCATGGGTTTCTGAAATATGTACTTTAGAGGATCGATCCTAGATATGAGGTATGTAGTGTTGGCATAGAAATAATGCCTCAACTTCTGGGTTGTCCAGGTCAAAGTACATCAAATGCATTCAAGTACAGAATACCGTGCTTCATAAGGTGTGAATTTATTATTCAAGTAATATATGACTTGCTCCTTTCTTCCTGTCTCATCATGTTGTCCCAAAACACATCTGAAGGCTCCATCTAACATGGATAGATAAAGTAGTAAAGGTCATCCTGGTTCTGGCGGGACTAAAACGGGTGATATGGATAGGTATTCTTTGATCTTGTCAAAAAAATTTTGACAGTCCTCGGTCCAACTTGTCTCGGCATCTTTCCTCATCATCTTGATGATGGGTTCACATATTAATGTGGACTGTGCTATGAATCGGCTGATGTAGTTGAGCAGTCCCAGGAAGCTCATCACGTCCTTTATGCTTTTAGGTGGTGGTAACTCCTGAATAGCTTTGACTTTAGTTAGATCTAGCTCGATCCGCCAATGGCTGACAACGAATTCCAATAACTTTCCTGCAGGAACCCCAAATGTACATTTTTCGAGGATCAATTTCAAATTGTACCTCTTGAGCCTGTCGAAGAATTTTCTCATGTCTGCAATGTGATCTGCGGCCCTCTTAGATTTGATAAGGACGTCTTCCACATATACCTATATTTCCTTGTGTATCATATCATAAAAGATGGTTTTCATGGCCCTCATGTAAGTGGCCCCTGTGTTCTTCAGACCGAACAACATTATCTTGTAATAGTATACACCCCAAGGCATAATAAAAACTGTTTTCTCGACATCTTCTTCATCCATCCAAATCTAGTGATAACCTATGAAGCAATATACAAAGGATAAGAGTTCATGCTTGGTATAATTATCGATCAGGATATGTATATTTGGCAATGGGAAGTCATCTTTGGGACTTGCCCTATTTAAATACCGATAATCAACACATACTCAGACCTTCTCATCTTTCTTTGGAACTGGCACAATATTAGCTAACCATGTTGGGTACATAACCACCCTGAGAAGCTTGGCTTTGATTTGCTTGGTAACTTCCTCCTTGATCTTCAAACTGATGTCTGGTTTGAATTTTCTGAGTTTCTATTTGACTGGCGGGCACATGGGATTGGTAGGAAACTTGTAAGGTACTATAGATGTGCTCAAATAGGTTATATCGTCATACGACTATGCAAAGATATCCTCATATTCCTTTAGAAAATGGATGTACTCTTCCTTTTCCATTGGTGACAATGCTAATGCGGGTCTCTTTGACGGTCTCGGCGTCTCTCAGATTTACTGCTTCAACTTTGTCCAGGTTGGTTTTAGGCTTGTTCTCAAAATTCTCAACTTCCCTGACAATTTACTCGGGTATCTCATCTTCTTCATCTGGGTCACTATTCTCATATTGCGTTTCCTCATTACATGTCATAGTCACTGATTCATCAGGAAAAGTAATAATAACACCGTACAAGGAAAAGTATAAAAATAGTAATAAATAATGATAAATGATAGATACGTTCGATTAACACTAAGAAAGTTGTTCAAACAAAAGCTTGGCTCGGTGGATCGAGCATTTATTTAAAATAGAGAAATCTTAAAACAAAATTGCTGGAAAATTTGAATGCCTAGAACATCTATAAATTCTGCCAAGCTACCCAGGGACTTGGTGGGCTCGGGGTGGTGTGGCGGTCCAGTTTCTAAACATCTCCCTTTTCCACAGTCTGAATGGCGAGGCCTTCTTCCTCCTCCTCATCAATTATGGCACTACAGTACATATCCTCATATTCCAAGAACATATCCTTCAGCCCAGCTAGTGCTTCTTCTTCAGCAGCTCCACATATTGTGTCTGCCTGATGGAAAACTTGTTCCAAATGGGGTACCAGTTTCTCAAAAGGGTAATACGGTCCATGCCATGGAGGCGACCACTCCCTGTACTCTTGCCATATATACTGGTATTCGAGCCCAAAGTTGGTACCATGATTGTTCAGTCGTATCATCTTGGTGTTCGACGGCGTTGACCCATTTAATATGAAGATAGGTCTCCCCTCCTAGCCTCCTTCTATGTCCAATGACCGGGACGGTTTGACTAGTGTATATGGGGTTACTCCCATCTCCATGAATGATTACCTCTTATGGTTCCATTCAAATTTTATAGCTTGGTGTAGTGTGGAGGGCACAACTCCAGTAGCATGGATCCATGGGAGGCCCAACAAAATATTCTATGAGGCTGCTATGTCAAGCACTTGGAATTCAACATCAAACCAAGTTGGCCCCATCTGCAAGCAAAGGTTGATTTCACCGATTGTAGCCCTCTAGGACCCATCGAAAGCTTTCACATTCATACTTCCGGTTCGTATTCCATGGAAACCTTTGTCCAACCTTTTCAGGGTATCCAGTGGACAAATATTCAGACTAGAACCTCCATCAACCAGGACCCTAGCAATGAACTTGTCTTCAAATTGTACCATAATGTGTAATGCTTGATTGTGATTCAAACCTTCGGGCGACATCTCATCTTCATGCAAGATAATCTTATGGTTCTCCAGCACCTGACCGACCATGTTGGCCATTTCTCTACCAGGGATAATATTAGGTACATAAGCCTTGCTTAGTACTTTTACCAAGGTGTTCTTGTGTGCTTTTGAATTCTGTAATAGCAACAGGATAGATATCTGAGCAGTGATGTTGTTAAGGTAGTCAACAACATAATACTCTTTCCCCTGCACTTTCCGCCATAGATCATCCGGCAAGGTCTCAATGACAGGTTTTCTGTGGCATCCTTACTTGAACCTCCTAGGTGTTCGGGTGTGTAGACTCTTCCAGTTCTAGTCATCCCTTGTACGACATCAAATTCCTCTATCTTAGTCTTTCCTTTTCGCTGAGCCTCTGTAATATAATACCAGGGTATTGCTTTTGAGTTGAATGCTGGTGTAGTGGACACCATCATAGTAAAAGGTGTGACCATTTCTACTTCAAATGGAACAGAGGTGGTTACGGGAGGAGCTACTTCCACCTTGAATGGAACTGACACAGTTGCCTCAACATCAATAGGTGCCTGAGTCTGAACCACGATAGGAGTAAGTGTAACTACGACCTTAGAGTCATCGCCTGCTCGAATAAGCCCAATTGACCCATCAGGGTCCCATTCCTCATTTGTTTCTATGACATATACACCATCACCTCTATGATCAGGGAGGGGATTGTTGTGGACATTAGGTGCATCTTTCTTTGCTTGTATGACCTTGTTGTCAATGAGTGTCTGGATCTTATCTTTCAATGTTCGACACTCAGCAGTGGTGTGCCCTTTCATACCAGAGTGGTATGCACAGGTTTTGTTCGGATTGACCCATTAGGATGGATTTTCTAGTGCCACAGCAGGAACATAAGTGACGTAGCCTGCGGCCTTAAACCTTTCATACAATTGGTCGATAGGCTCAGCAATGGCGATGTATTGCCTGGGCGGCTTGCGGTCGAAGTTGAGTCTTGGTCTTGGGTAATGTTGGCAAGTTGGTGGTGAATGGAAGTAGGATGGTTAAGAATTATATGTGTGATGAACAGTGGCTGGTTGGGAATATATGGGAGACAAAGGTTGATATGTGGGTGGTGATGCTTGGTATGTAGGTAGTGACGCTTGGTATGTAGGTGGAGGTGTTTGGTATGTAGGTGGAGGTGTTTGATATCTTAGTGGAGTTTTTGGGCCCTGGGCCACCATTACTGCTCCAACATCTCTCTTCTTTGATATGCCACCTGATTAGAGTGCCTTATTCGTGGCTTGCAGTGCCTCAAAATTTGTTACCACCCCGCTCTTAATTCCTTCCTCGATCCTTTCCCCGAGCTTGATGATATCAGAGAATTTGTGATTCTCGATGACCATCAGTCTTTCATAATATTGTGGATCCTGTGCTTTGATGAATAATTTATTCATCTGTTCTTCATCCAAAGCGGGCCTGACCTTGGTGGCTTCCGATTTCCAACGAGTAGCATATTCACGGAAAGTCTCAGTAGGTTTTTTCTTAAGATTCTGAATGTAGAAGACATCAGGTGCATTCTTTGTGTTGAACCTGAACCGGTCCATGAAATCTAGTTCCACGCTTACCCAATTTTACCATTTCTTGGGATTCTGGCTGATATACCCAGATAATGCATCTCCAGTAAGACTTCTCATAAAGAGCTTCATCCGAATCTTTTCATCTCTTCCAACCCGACAAGCTTGTCATAGTAGGTGCTTAGGTGAACCTTGGAATCACCCGTACCATCGAACATTTCAAACTTGGGAGGCTTGTATCCTTATGGAAATTCCACATCGGTTTGTATGCACAGATCCTTGTAGTTCAAACCTTCTATTCCTCTTTCGCCTTCAACATCTTGAACTCGTCTTGTTAACTTCTTGAGTTCGTCGGCCATGTTCTTAATGAGCAGGTCCTTTTCGGAGGGTTCTGATGCACAAGAGATTGATTGGGTAGAATGTGGTACAGTTTCCATGTATATAGTATTGCTATGGTGGGTGCCAGGGACTTGGGTATAGTGATGGTCATTGGTGGAGTTTTGTGGATTAGGAATGAGTGGTGGTGTATTTTGGGAAGTGTGGTAAGCGGTGGTTGGTGGGTACGGGATTGGTTGATGCTGTTGTGGTGGAGTTGGTATCGGCAATGGATTGATATTTTGTGGTAGAGTGGCATATTGATTTGGTACAGTAGGATTTTATGGCTGTTAATTTTGTATGTTTTGAGGAGGTGTTGGGTTCTTTGCGTTTTGTTGGTGGATATCAGGGACATTAAGGGTGAGTGATAAATTTGCCAAATTGCGGACCTACTCAAGTTCTTCTTGCAGTTACAGTATCTTTTGTTCTAGTCTCAAAACCAGGTCATTTGGGGCCAGAGTACTACGGCCATTCGAGGTCTCTATGTTCTCAATGTTTTCCTTTCGGATTCCACTTAAGTCGTCCATATTTGATTTCCTTTACTTTTTGAGGAGGTGGTTAAGGGACTCTACATCTGGTATGATGTGCTGATGATGCCAGTATGGATGAACCAACCTATGGGGATGGGAATAATAATAAAAATAAACAAAACAAAAAGGTAATAAGTTGGTGAGGATCTTGAAATATTTGCAGTAGCTAAACACATATTGCGAAGTATGAACTCGTATCCTAATTTGGTAACCTCGTTGTGTCCGATGTAGGACTAGTGAGAAATCTTTTGGAGAACTTCAAAGGCCAATAAATGCCTCATTTGATAATATACAATTAGACGAATCCTAAAATGACACTAACATAATAAAACAAGTCGCTACTGGCACTTGACCTTATTTCATTTTAAGAGAAGCAAATAATCCTAATCTATTTGGTCCTAGAAAGGCCTTCCCCAGATTCGATCTTCCGGACTCCGTAATATAGATCCCCTAGCTCGCGCAGTCCAAGCAGCAAGTAGGCTCAGGCCAGATGTCCTCCCTCAGCTCCTTCAGTATTCTGACAGTTCTCAACCTTTTTTATGACTTTCCCTTCTAGCTCCATTATTCCTCGCTCCAGGTATTCCATTTTCCTATTGGAGGTGACCGCCATTTATTTCCATTCCTCAATCAACCTTGCATTCTTCTCATGTATTTTCCGGTGCTCATTTTCAGAGTTGTGAACCCTTTTGCGAAGCCTGTTGTACTTGACTTGGGTTTTAGCTTCCTCATCTATGATTCTGTTTCCTCGACCAGTCCCTGGTGTCACTATCCCTTTTAGATCGTCCCCTAGCCAGGCTGGGTAAAGAGGCTCACACCCTACATGATATCTGTCTGGCTCAATGGTATTTTTCTCCACAATGAAGTAAGATATCTTGAGAACCCTTGGCATAACTTGTTTTTTGCCTACCTGCCTCATAACTCGCATAGGGATATATGGATATATCCCGCTCAACCCGATCAACACCAAATGCGGAGCATCCCTGGACCTGATAATAAACTCGTCCATTAGAAACCACTCAACCATCCACTGCACCTGTCCCTCAGTCAGATTGTCGAAGAACTACCCATTCGCTGACACTTTCCGGCTGAGCAAATCTATCCAGAATGTTGATCATCTGCTTAGGGTGATGGAAAGCAATGTGGTCGTTCCAAGCCCTTCGCGGAAATTCTTGGTGACAACGACTTTTTTAGAGATGCTCCAACAACCATAACTGCAGCAATAAGTTACAACCTTCGAAATGCTTGACCCCTCTTTGACAGCGCTCTAGGGCCCTATAGATATCAGCTATGATCATGGGATCTATGGTATAGGTTTGTCCGTTAATCCCCTCCATTAGAGTTTTGGCGATAATGGCCAACCTAGTGTAGATTCTTCCTTTTTTCATTGGGAACACTATCATCCCCAGAAAGCACGCGATGAACACGAACACTCTACAATGGATGAGACCTAGTGAAGTGAGGGCGATCTCATCATAGTAAGTGCGAAAAGACTTTCTGTGGCCATACCTCTCGTAGAGATATTCGAAAGGTATGTAGGAGCCCTTCAGTAACACTAAGTCAACATTCTTTTTTAGCCCCATCATCTTCAAAAATCCCCTGCCTGTACGATGTTCTGGCACGAAAAGCCCAGGATGTCCTAAGTTAACCCTGCAAGCCCTCCTATTTTCTCTAGAAGCGGTGTCATTTCTATGTCACCGAAATGGAACACCACTCTTTCACTATCCCAGAATAGGGTAGCAGCCTCGATCAATTTGTTGTTTAGTTCAATGTCTAGCAGGGATGGCAAGTTACCCAAGTACTTTTTCACATGCTTCTTGTCACTTGAGGAGATATCTACCCACAAATCTAGCTACAATGGAGGGATATTGCTAACCATACCGAATCTGGGGACCTCGTGCCTCATTTTTTGCAAAATAAAGGGTTAGGCTTTACCCCCACCGGATTCAACTATTTATACATTTATGATTAGCATATCGACATTTAGTTCTCCAAATTAATGCACAGAACGTGGTTGCGTCCATTGGGATTATGGAAAACCCGATGGACTTTGAATAAGGCTTATCTTAAAGGATCATTATGTGGACAACATAACTGACCCGACTAGGTTTGACCATGATACATGCACAATTTAAACAGAGAAAGGTTTCTATTGGGTTTTAGACTAGTACCCTTAAGCAGACAACTTGAAGGGGAAGGCACGAAAACGTCGACTACACAGTTGATCGACTGGTTTTACCGCAAATAAGCCTTTCCAAATTTAAGGTTAGTAAATAAGAAAAGCACAATCACTCATTAAAACGTTGCTATAGGATTTGATATGCACGAGTGGAATATGATGTGGAGCATGGTTTATGTAGTAGTAATAGCATGTAGGAAAGTATTTTCACGTAGGAAAAAATAAATACAATATTTAAATAATTGAAAGATAGTTATGGAGAAAGAAAAACAAGGATACAAGTCAGTTTTCAAGGCAATAAAGGAATCATAAATGCTTAAAAAATTAGACAGTGAAATTCAAATAAGGGAGAAGGGTACGAGATAGAGCATCCTTGGACTAATTCATAAGTTTGCTATCGTAAGAGCCTAAAGATATCCCCAGCAGAGTCGCCATGCTATCGCGCCCCCTTTTTCCTTCCTTTTTGATGGGGTGATGTCTGGGTTTCGACATTCACGGGGTGTAATGACTCATTTCCTTTTGGGAGTTGGGTATTTGAAGAGTCGCCACCTAACGGATTATGGTGCATTAGGGCACCTAGAGTGATTAACTCTTGAGTTGATTTGCATTACCAGAGATTAGGGTAAGGGCCTGAAGTAACCTTGAGGGGAAGGTATGGTAAGGGCCTGAAGTAACCTTGAGGGGAAGGTATTAGGCACCCCTCTTGGTCCAAAATTATGGGTCCCGACTGAACTTATATTCACAAATTAGTCCATACAAATAGTTGAATCAAATAAGTTATTTGTAAAGCACATTGAACAATTCAAGTAGTGAAATAAAGATTTCAACAAATTATAAAACAAAGGTTTGAACAAGGAGAGGATTTGGGCAAGGAGGGGTCCTAGGTTGTTTATCCTACAGGATTTCACCCCACGCAATGTCCAGTAGACACTCCTCAATGAGGGGCTACACGTGACATTAACGCATAGTCATCATATCCCGTGCCTACCCTTCCCATCTCCTTATTGGTCATGCAAAGCGAGTGTTTGGTCACTGATTCCTATTGCGTACCGCTACCCGTCCCTGCCTAGTGGTCTTGGAGGGAGTTAGGACCTCTACCTATTAGGTAGTTCTAGACGTACCCCTAAGGTTTAGAAAGGCAAAAACTCTATGGTGACAGTCAAAACACGTAGGACTTTCACATAATGGGAGCAGATAAAAGGCTCAAGTTTCCTCCTCAAGTAAACATACAAGCAGCATGACTCAAACACAATTAAGGTCTTTATTAATCAAAGTCCTAAAGCAGGATCTCTAAGTGACTGTGCGGAAATAGACCAAACTTTATACCCAGAAGTTATAACCGAGCATTTGCCTAAGGACTCTTTTAGAAGTTATTAGAGTCAGAAACGTTAAACGACAGAAACAACTTCGAGAAATGCAGTTTTTTTTATGATGCCCTAAGGCTTGCCTATATGCAGTATACTGTGTTTATATTAATGCAAAAGCAAATAGGTTTTTCGAAATAGAATCCTTTTAATACCTATAAACATGGTGTCTAATGAGATCAATGCAATTTCGAAAGAACTTGTTTCAGGGAATGTATCGTTTGATAAAACCAGCTTTAGAAATGAACTAGGGGTAATGAAATTGATTTATTAGGCCATATTAAATTACCAGACGGAATTACGAGTATAGATCCCTATAGGCATGATATCTAGATATATTTATTTTTTGAAAACATACAGAAAGACTTATTAGAACTGAATCGGGGTCGAATCGTATAGGCGAGACATCTATACTTGAATTGATTTAGGACATGATTGCTTAGAACCTATAAACATGGTTTCTAATGTGACAAAAATGCAGAAACTTAGGAACATGGTTTCTACTTGATGTGAATGACAGTAGAAGTGAAACCTTATAGGCATGATTTCTATTTGATGCAAACGAAATTATAAGTGAAACCCTATAGGCATGATTTCTATTAGGAAAAAGCAATCAGATTCAAAAGAGCAAGCCTATGAGTATGTTTTCTATTTACACAAGCAGTCAGATTCAAAGAAGATCCTAAGAGCAGGATTTTTACCCATATTACTCCATAAAATATACATCTACCCAACCTTTTTACTAAATACCCCCAAGTATCTGTTTATAAATTATTACAAGCCGATGAATAATTACATAAATGAAATAGAAAATCAAGAAGCTATTCTATAGGGAGCCTGCAATTAGGTCCAAGTTTCCCAAAGCCTCCAATGGTCTCATAAGAGTCAATTCCATAGACAAATCATAGTTTAGGTGCGTCAAAGTTCACTAAGGGCCTCAAGGACCCCGGGTAATGCTTATACCTAGACTTGGCAATCAAGAACTGAACCAGTGCAGTATAGGAAGGCCAGCCTCAGTATGACAGAGTTTAGAGGGCTCTCCAGAGGATCACAAGGAAGTACACATACTAGAGGGGGCAAAACTTATTGACTAAGAGTAAAGTGAGAGTGCAGGACACAAGTTGGAAAGGTTTAATAGAGACTATTTTTAAAAGCAATTAGTAAAGCAGCACAAGTTGTTTGAAAAGAGGTGGGAGTGGTAAACAAAGTCAAGCACTTCAGGATAGGATCACACACAGAATATAAATGAATTTAGTAGTCACCCAGGGATTAAAGGGTTTGGGGATACACAAACATTTGACTACGAACACATGACCCCGGTAAGGGGTCTTAGGGCTGGTTTGGACATGCCCAGAGATGGTTGACACTGGTATAATCACAAACCAGTCAGGAAGAACATAAACACATGGAGGGGATAGGGATTTGGGATTTGGGATTCACAAAATAGTAAGTACACATTAGGTAAAAGACAATTGTCTAGGCATGATTTGAATCACATAAGGGAATACATTGATTTAAAGGAAAAGATACATAGTAACATGCTGATAACGTAACTTAACTACAAGTTTCATAACAGAACCACAAGTAGAAGCAAGCTATAAATATAAGAAACTGAAACAATAAGAGAATCATATTGTTGTTGGAGCTTTAAATCAAAATTAGGACATACCAGTAAAGATAGAAATAAGTAGAATGAAATAACCAAAGAGCACAAATGATTAGCCTTGGCTTACAGTCGGCTAATAGTAGCAAACAACACAAGAGAAAAAGATAGCAGAGATTTTAGTAAGAGAGGTAGTTTTTGAAAACCCAGTGTTTATGTCCTGTTAATGAAAGACTTAGGGTATTTATAGTGAAGTAGATAGTGAAATAAAGTAAGAATCATAGTAGTATAATAATTGAAGGACTCATAATCAATCACTTAGAGAATCACGGAAGTACTCCCTTAAGTTAAGGGAATCAAATCAAAAGGGAAGATTCAGCATCATATAAGGCAAAAAGAAAAAATTAGTGCATGACTAAATAAGGAAGGAGTCAAGGTTCAGTAAGCATAGAGTAGTCGATTAGGACTAAATTCATAGAACTTAATTAAGGACACAACTCAGTAGTAATAGAGTATCATAGCAAATATGGTAATAAAATCAGTTAGCTTAAACAGACGGGATAAAGCTTTCAAGCCTTTAAAAGAAAATCTTTCAATCACCATCAATTAAGTAAATTAAAATCAATCAAGAGGGAGTCATGATTATGTATTTCAACATATAAATAGAGAAGATAAAACAGACGTAGCAAATGACAAGGTTAGCCATGTTGACAGAGAGAAACAAGAGATGAACAAGCAAAATAAGCACAGTCGTACAAAAATGTCATAAGTAGGCTAAGGATTCAGTAAACACACTCGAAGCATGGTAACCACAGGAGATTAACAAGAGTCAATTAAATATGCTAACACACAAAACCAAAGCAAAGAAAACCTTAAAAATTAGGGCTTTCGACAGAGTTGAGTTAAAAAAATAGTAAGAACCTAAGATTGGTCAAAATAAGTAAGGAAAAAGTTTTAATCATAAAGAAAATCGGTCAAAACAGGTGTAGAAAGAACTCTGAGAAAACCCTAGTTTTTTTAAAGAAAGTAAAATGGTTTCAAAGTTGAGGATCTTTTAGAAGAAGTCAAGAACAATTCAAGTCATAGGAAGAACAGACTAAAAGCGTAAAAATAACATATATCTTAAGAGATTTTCAAAGGAAATCCAAATAGAACTCGAAAGAACCTGTTGTAAACTTCACCAATCGTGACATATAAGGTGTGATATTGCCCAAAATCACACCGGAGAAGCCATAAGTAACAGAAATATAAACCCTAGGTCCAAATCGACATGGACCAGGATCCTTGAAGGCCTTAGAGATGATGAACAAGGCGATGAAAGACCCATTTGAGGCTTGGGGTTTGAGAGGTAGTCGTCGAAGATGACTGGAGAAGGAGAGGGCGTTTGAAAAGTGATTAGGGTTAGGTTGAGAGAGAAGAGAGAAGATGAGAGAGTTTGAGGGCGGCAGAATTAGAGAAATGAATAGGGTTAGGGTCTCTGTTAGAATTAAAAAGGAAAGGAAGAACGAGGATCATTGATCTAAAAGATCAACGGTCAGGATTTAAGATGGCTTGAGTCGGGTAATGGGTAATTGGTTCTGGGTCGGGGTTAATTGGGTTATTAAATAGAATATTGGGTTGGGATTGGGATTCGATTTGGCTAGGATTGATAGCCAAATTTGGCTGTTATTTAAATAGCCAGTTTTTCCCTATTTTAATTTTAATAAATAAAAAGTAATTCCTGAAAAATAATGTAAGGTGAAAAAATGATTTAAATTACATAATCAACACTTTAAAATATAGGGATCAATTTTACACATATAAAATATAATTATATCTTAAAATGGGCTAACAATACAATTTAGCTTAAAAATATCAAATGTAATTATACAAAATACATGAAAATTGTATTAGTCATATTTTTGCATAAGTATAAAAATTAAATAAATGAATTATCATAATAATAATTTTGAAAATAATTATTAGAAATTTTATGAATAAAAGGGAATAAAATAAATCAATTCAAACCTTTAAAATTATGAAAAATAATAAAATCCATGTGCATGCTTATATATATATATGCTATTTTGCAGGTATTTATGCATATTTAAAATATATAGAAAAAAATTGGGTATCAATAGGGAAGACCCTCCAACTCTTGTAAAGTTGCAAGCTTATTACATCATATTCCTAATAGAATCTTTGATGTTCGTACTCATCTATAATTATCCTTAGCTACTTACCTCCACACTCATGTTCGCGTACAGTTGCTTCAAAAGCTGAAGTTTTGGCTGTCTTCCCAATGGGACTCTCTTTTATTTCCGTAATACTCATATGGTACCTTTAACTATCCCAACTTCTATCTAAATATATCTCAAGTATTGTTATAACTGTGAGGCTGAATTCACTATATTGGGTTTTATTATGTTTATCTTGCATGATCTGCTGATTTGTTTGTATCCCCTTGTCTAGCCAAAACTAGGCTCTTCCTAAATCAACTACCAACTACTCGTTGGTCCATTATCATATCAATATTCCACGAGATTTTTCTTGAGTTATTTCCTTTGTCTTATCTTACATCTTGCGCTAGCTCCTTATCCATCAATAATATCTCGGCAGGAACCCGTATTTCCTTTCCTTGACGTCGTGTTTGAATACTATTTCGGAATCGTAGTATATCAGCACGATTTGAGTAAGTGCAATCTCGTTTCTTTCTCATTTGTATCGCATTCTTTCTTAACTATTCCATAGTTACTGAACCACTTATACCACTTTTGTCACATAACTCCATATTCCCCCTTTAGGGGAGTGCTAAGATTTCGAGCTACGACGCTCTACCTATAGATATTTTACCTCTTCATCTTTGGCGTCCTTTCATATCATCGATGACCCTTACTCGCCTTGAAGTAATCCTTTTATACCAAGGATAACAAAATTCCTTACTCACGAGTGTGACACTCAGTATAATTGGCACATACATTTTCTTAAGCTTAAATTTGCTCACATTGCTTGCTTTAGTGAAGCATCTTCCTGAATGACCATACTCTGAATTTCTCATAAATCTCCTTCTGTTGTCCATTATATTATCGCCAGAATGAAATCTGAAATTCTCATGATATCGACCATTACCAAATCATTCAGTCCCTAATTCATGTTTAGTTTATCTTGTTCACCAGCCCATACTGATTTCTATTACTATGGGGTCTAATTTTCCCTTCTGGTAATCACGTTGGAGTCACAAATTTATTTCTCGAAATGAGGATATGACTTTGTGGCCTATACTCTTTTGTTGTCTCAAGGCCTGTACCTCTCATCTTTTCCTTTCCTTGGCTATAAACTCTGTAATAGTATTTTTTTTATCTACCGTTGTCATTCATGTATCACATTTTGCTCATAATGCTTTATGATCTCTCTTCTTATCTACATGCTAATATCACGAAATAAATGTTATCAACTTACGTATTTTCTTAGACCCATGAACAGATGATAGAATAATATGACACATGGGGAATCAAGAACATAAGTATCTCTAATATTTTTATGAATAGAGACATGAATCGAAATTGTGCATTTAGTCATTTCGTCTGTATTGTATGGATCATGCCAAAAGAAATTAGGGATAGCCTTAACATACCTGAGCCGGTTCTCTTAACAGTACCTCTAATCCATATCTTTGGCGAAAAATATGTAATGGCGGATTGAAGCAGGGAAAAATCCATATGATATTTTTGAGAAAGATTGCACCGTACTCCCTTAAAATTGTAAAATCTCACGTTGCTTTGAATTGTTGAAGATCCTATCTTGCATATAACTTATGTTTGAGATAAATGTTTGTAACATATAAACATTCACGTCTTTGAATGCACATAGAAATGGATATGTGACTTTATTGAATTGGAGAAATCTTCTAAGGGTTTTGCTAACGAACGTTACCCCTTTTCATATACTTTGTGGATTTAGAGCTTTTCATGGATTAGCCAAGAATTTATTTCAAAGTGACACCTAGCAAGGTCATCTAAAAGTCACTTAAAGACTCTTATGCTGCTGCCACGTTTTGGGAGGATATCCTTATCTAATAGTTATCACATTAAAATTAATAATTATCCAATTATGCACATAGTTAGGAATGATCTCCAACTACTTAAAATACTATTCACTTTTAATATACGTTTTATACCTTACTTTCATGGTCATGTGGTACCTTATACGGTACTAGTCCATAAATACCAGGTATTTTAGCTCGGGCCGTATTTTATCCCAACATGACAAACTTCGACGAAACTCATTTTCTTCGATTTACTTACCATCTCACCTTCACGAATTTACTCATCACTTCTTTGAAATAGAATAATACTTAGAATCCCAAAATAATCTCATTCCCCAACTTACATCGATTAACTTATGATGAAACTTTAACGTACGAAAACATGGGGTGTAACATTAAAGATGGGCAATATCGGTGAATTTAAGGTATTTGGTGTTGGCACAGTTTGTTTGAAAACTAATAATGGTTCAACATTAGTTCTTCAAGATATCAAGCATGCTCCAGACTTTCCTTTTAATTTGATCTCCGTAGGAAGATTTGACGATAAAGGTTACCATAATGCCCTCTTTAATGGCCAATGGAAGCTTACTAAGAGCTAGTTAGTAGTGGCTCAAGGAGACAAGACTTCTCATTTATATGTGACATGGAGATCTATTCTTAATGACTCTATAAATCTATTGGAAAGTGACACTTTATCAGAAATGTGGCACAGAAGATTCCGTCATATGAGCGAGATGGGGATTACGTGTTTGGTTAAGAAAAATTTACTTTTTGGAGTGAAACAAGCAAAGCTGAAAAGGTGTATCCGTTATTTAGCTGGCAAATAGAAAAGGGTTTCCTTTCATAGCCAACCTTCTTCGAGAAAACCCGATTTATTGGAGCTAGTACACTCTGATTTGTGTGGTCCATTTAAAATAACGTCAAAATGTGGTGCAATTTACTTTGTGACCTTCTGTCACGACCCATTTTTCCTAAATAGGTCATGATGGCGCCTAACACCATAGTTAGGACAGCCAACTGCGAAATTATGATTAAGTCTCATTTTTTTTAACCAAATCAGATATATTAACATTTTTCAAGTATATGAAGAAAACTAGCAAAATCATAAAGTACTGACATAGTCATACAAATTCCAAAAATAAATATCCTCTACAGTATGTGCCAGAACCTGGTGTCACTGGCTACGGGCGACCAGTAGAGTATACACAAAAATATACAAAACACTGTCCTACTGTCTGAATCAGAATAGACAGAAAATTATAAATACAGGAAAGGACTCCTTAGGCTGCGGATCGGCATGGGAAAGAGGACAGCTCATCGTAGAAGTCCCAGAAAGTGCTCACTGATACGCACCCGAGTGATGTCCGGATCCACCTGCCTCAAAACCTGTACATTTAAGTACAGAAGTGTAGCATGAGTACATAAATAACGTGTACTCAGTAAGTATCCCGTCCAATCTCGAAGAAGTAGAGATGAGAGGTCGACTCGACACTTACTAAGGTCAATAAATATATATATATATATGCATAAGTGTGAATATGGCATGATCAAACATGGAATTTTTACAAGTAATGGCAGGTTATAGCATGTAGTATAAGTCAAGAATATTACAACATCAAGTTTATAATTTATCAAGTGAGATAATGGCAAAATGAAGCATATATAAGCTTTTCCACAATTAACATGCACATATAATACCGAGGCGATGGCCCGAACCAACAGAAATAAATGTGCACTTGCCGAGGGTTGATGACGCACCTATAGATGCATCTATTCATACCGAGGCGATCGGCCCAATCCACAAATAAGAATAAAATATCAAGTTCACATACATGACACATAAATGGTCAAAAATACCAAATCAAACATTATCAACCATAGAAATAATCTCATCTCCTCATTTTTAAGTCTCTAGTGCATACTAGGTGTTCATGACAACAATTTCACATAACGGGTATATTTAAGAGGCATGATGTAGGTCCTAAGCTTCCCGGACACCTAACATAGTAGTAGCTACGCACGGGCTCCCGTCACCTAATGCGTACATAGTCCCCGTATTTAGCAACAAGTACTCAACACAAAACCTAAGGGGACAATTCCCTCTTACAAGGTTAGAAAGGAGACTCACCTCGCTCCGAAGCGCTCTTTCAATCACAAGGCTAGGATCCAAGCTCAATTCGAGCCGAACAAGCACCAACTAATTTAAATAAGGCAAAACTAATCAATAAATGCTCACAAGGTTGAATTCTAGCTGATTAAGAGATTTTCCCAACCTTTCCCGCAAGTTTGCTAAATTCCAAACCTCGAGCCCACGTACCCGAATTCCGAGATTTTTCGAAGAAATTATTCTCTATAATCTAAGGATTGCTAATATGTAAATTTTTGTCCATTACACTACTAATTAGGTAGTTAAATCATAATTTTACCAAAACCCTAGGTCTAGTCATAACCCTTGATTTTATTTGATGTTTTTGTGTTAAATCTACCTAAGGTTCATGTATTTAAGCTAAGAGTGTGTGGGGATTACTTACCTTGTGATGTTGTGTTGAAACCCTCTCTTTGA